>PVJL010018484.1:0-15830 GCA_004026885.1 Lyroderma lyra | reverse complement strand
GCTGGCCTCGTGCTGGCAAATTCCCTCAGCTTCTGTTTGTCTGAGAAGGTCTTTATTCCACCTTCATATCTGAAAGATAATTTTGCTGGATAATTTATTCTTGGCTGGAAGTTTCTCTCTTTTAAATTTTTGAATATTGGGTTCCACTCTCTCCTGGCTTGTAGAGTTTCTGCTGAGAAATCTGATGCCAGCCTGATGGTTTTCCTCTAAAGGTTATAGTTCTTTTTTCCCTGGCTGCCCTGAGAATTGTCTCTTTGTCTTTAGTTTTGGACATCTTTAGTCCCATGTGTCTTGGAGAAGATCTGTTGGGGTCCAGGTATCTGGGGGTCCTGTTTTTTTCTTAAACTTGTGGTTCCAGATCTTTCCATAGGTTTGGAAAGTTCTCATCTATGATTTGTTTGAGTATGCTCTCTGTAGATTGCTCTGTCCCTTCTTCTATTCCTATTATCATGATGTTGTTTTGTCTCATGGAGTCGGATATTTCTTGCAGAGTTCTCTCATTCCTTTTGATTCTATATTCCCTCTCTTTCTCTTTCTGAGCTGTTTCCATGTTCTGGTCTTCAATATCACTAATTCTTTCCTCCATCTGTTTGGTACTGTTTCCTATGGCAGTTATTTCATTTCTCACTTCTTTTATGGTATTATTTATTTCTCGTATTTCCGTTTCAATCTTTCTTATGTTTTAAATTTCTTTGTTAGATTGTTCTTTTTGTTCACAGAATTCCTTTTTTATGTCATTTATATCCTTTTTTATGTTATTTATCTCAGCTATGGTGTTCTACCAATAGGTTTTCATTTCTCTCTCAGCCTTTAGAATGGCTGGTTTAAATTCTCCGTCACTTAAATTCGACCCTTCCAGATGTAACAAGCTGTCTTCTGGGTTAATTTCATGTTCTTTCTGAGGAGTTTTAGTTTTTAAGGAATTCATCCTGTCCGCTGGGATCTTCCTCTTTGACATGAGGGCTTTATGTTCACTACCCAGATTATTGCTTTTGTGGTGTCTTGCTGTAGGGCAGACACTAGGTGGCGCTTGGTGTCAAGTTTTGGGGGAGAGGAGGCTGTTTGTTTCTTGTTTCTGATCTCCTAGTGGGTTTGGAGGCTATGCGCATATATCCTGGGAGAGGCCAACAAAAGGCTTTCGGCCCTTTGCTAGGGAAAATCAGTCTTTCTTCCCAGCTCTGATTCAGTACCTGGCTGTCTAAAGGCTCACACTGCTTTTGGAACTTTGGGGTGCACGAGGAAGTGCCCGCTCCATAAGTCCAAAGCTGTGGGCCTGGCCTGAGACAGCAGGGTCGCCTATGCAGCAGGCTGGGAACAGGAACTGCAGCCCTGTGTAGGTCTCCAGGGAGCTTAGAACTGGGGTGTTATCTTTGCAGTTCAGAGTCCTCGCTCAGCCCTTCTACCACTCAAAATTTCCAGAGGCTGGCTCCCAAACTCCTTCTGTCCCCAGCTCCCCAGTCTCTCTCCCTTCCCCCAAACTGCGCAGCTCTGAATAGTCAGCAGGGATCGCATCCCACGTGGTCCGTCTCTGCTCCCTTCCCTCTCCCCGACTCGCCCCCTTCTCACCAGCCTTCAGGTGTTTACTTGCGATTTGTGGATTTCTCAACAGCTGTTTTGTCACTCAGGGTCCGCTTTCTTGGCTCCTGGACGGCCGTTCAATTGTGTTTTCTGGGAGAGGCTTTAGGAACCTCCTCTCCAGTCGCCATCTTGTCTTATCTCTCTGTTTCTTTCTTGAGTCTATCTTCATTCTCTTACATTGTAGACAGAAGTCTCTGTATAGTGGTGCATATGACTGCTCTAGCTCTGAACTCTCACAAGGCTCTTTGATAGAGAGAAAAGAAAGCTTTTTCTTACTAGCTCCAGTTCGAGAAAACCCGAGGAAGAGCTCTGATTGATTTGTCTTGAGTTTTGTGCCTAGCACCAGACTAATCTTTGTGGCCAGGAGTATAGGACCCTGTCAATGGCAAGTTTTGAAATAAGTTTTTACTTCTCAACAAATTATCATGGCCAGGGATATTGAATCATATAAAAAGAATGGCAGCTACAATTTGGGTCACATTCACAAAACTGGAGGGGAAGATGAGTGGTTCAACCAAAGAAGGGAGGGGAGAGACAGCAGAGACAGGACCACTGGGATATCTATATGAACCAGGTAATCATTCCAATTTGTGTTTTTCTAGTGCAGTTTGGCAACCTGATTATGATGAAAACAACAACAACAACAACAACAACAATAATGTAAGGTATGAAGGCTCATACAGAAACAAGGTATAAGAAAGAAATGTATGGCTTTTTTTTTTAGTTCAAATGTATTTTATTCTTGTATGGATTTTTTAGTATTATTTGCCTTTCCTTCTCCAGTTTCTGCCCTACTCCCTAACTACCACCACCACTTACTGTGCTATAGTCATACAGAACTTTTCCAATTTCTTAAAAGCACTGTGTTCTTTCTCTTCTTTCTTCAGTTTTACTTTCATGATTCATTTTGGATGACACTTTTTTAAAGAAAATAACTGCACCAATTATCTACCCCCACATTTATATCTGGGTTAGATACTTCTTTTTATGTAATATCATTGCACTCTGTACTTCTTTTTAGATTTTATAATTGCTTTGTTACTTTTATGTCTTTCCCACTAGAATGTAAGCTCCACATAGGTGAGAATTGTCTTTCTCAATTACTACTCTCTTTTTAATGCCTGGCTATAGTAGACATGTTGTTAATGCTCAATAAATATTTGCTGATTGGAATAATGAATAAATGATAGTTTCTAGGCTCAAGTGGCAAGGAAAAGTGCCCCCCAAATATCCTGGAACATTCCAGGAACAAATAAAATAGAAAATATTATTTCCTCAGAAGTATTTTCTGAAAGAAAACAAAACAAAAAAAGAAATAAAGAGAAAAAAAGAGAAAATACTTAGATAAATGAAGCTTATGGTATTTTAACAAAGGCAAAGGTACTTGCTTTGTGGTTAGAAATTTATCAGTTTTGTTTCTGTTTTTAGTTTTTGCTTTAAGTAATGTGTTGTTTTTCATTAAAAGTAAAGATTAAACCAAATATTTTTATTTTTGTTAATAACAACAAATTAATAATATATTTTCCTAATAAAACAATTACATCACTATTAGAAAGTGACCAATGAGTTTATTGGGCTATAACTCTTCTTTTCTTATATTTCCATATCTGGAGAAAGCTTATTTATTGGGCCTAAGTTAGCCTAGGCATCAGTTTTTATTTGGTGGCAGTTGACTCATTTATCCAAGATGACAATATATTGAAGTGGAGTTTATAGATCATCTATATTGGGGTTGGGAGAAGCTTCTTAACATGCTGGTACCAATATTGTGTCACCTGTGACCCAGAGACTTGCCCAGCAATCTATGTGCAGCAATTTTTTGAGGTGATTCTGATGCAGGTTTAAGTTTAAGACCACTGAAATATTACCATGGGGCAACCACTATGCTCTTTTACTAAATTTAGAGACAGAATTATCAGATAATATATGTTTCATGATTTAGTTGCGATGACAATAACCTGATACAAATAGGGGCAGGCTGGCAAATACAAGAAATGTTAGAAAAATTCCAGGTATAAATGCCTCTATTTTTTTATATTACATGACTATGTACTTTCTGGACAGCCCTCATATTTGGTATTTTACCCTAAAGTGCTACCAATACAGGTTTCACTTTCTCAGTGATCCAGATCACTCCCTCATGGGGTTTGCTATGTTCTCCTGAGTAAGATATGGCATTGGAGTGCTGGGTGGAAGTGAGATAATCTATGTCTAAATGTATAAAAAAACTTAGAAAATTTCTGGTTAAGGTAGTAGAGTAGATAATGCTGTGCTTGCCTCATCTCATGAAAAAATTAAAATTCCAACTAAATTACAAAACAACCATCATTGAGAATTGCCTGAAGTATAGCTGAACAGAAGTTCTATGATTAGGGACATACAGAAGCCACCTTGAAACTAGTAGGTGTGACAGAGATGTCAAACAAGCTGGTCTGGTCCCATACCCACATGAGGCGATTAAAAATTGGGGAAGATATCTTGGGTGTTGAGGTCCCCTTGATGGGGAGAGGGGTTTCAGCACCACATCAAGCTCCAGAGTCCAGGCTTCTAGTGTTGTAAAAAGAATTCTCCACAACTTCTGGCTGTGAAAACCAGCAGAGGTTATGGCTGAGTTAGATGGAGGGTGGCTGGAATCCCAGGATTTCCCTTTAAAGGGCCTATGCACAGACTTACTCATTGATGGACTCATTCACTCTGAGCTCCAGTGCTGGGGCAGCAGCTCAAAATATGCCAAAAATATATAATGAGGAACTGAATGTCTGGCTTCAGGGTAAGAGCTGGAGGGGCAGCTTTTTCTGAGACAGAAGTGCTGGAAGAATTTATTATCTCTTTGTTAAGTCCTGCCCTGTCCTAACATGCAGATACAGTTGGCCACCATATGTGTATCTCCATGAAACTGGCTGACACTATTCTTCACTCTACTCTGAGGACTCTCAGAGACCCTGCCATACCCAACTTGCAAACCCACCCAATCTGCTTCCAGTGGTTTTTCCAAAAAAATGTTCTGTCTTGGCTTATGCTGTGGATTTACCTAAAATCTCTCAAAGGTTTGCAAAACCCAAAAAAACAGCACTGGGCCTTGGAGAGCCCCATACCTCCTGCTGAACAGCCCTAAACCTGACACAAACATTATCAATCATTAGTTAGTGGCTTGACCTCTTGAGACAGCTTCAAGCCCAGTGCAAGTGCCTCCCATCTGTGGATTGCATTGTGGCCCATTCCAGGTGGCCTCAGGCAAAGCACAGGCTGTGGCTGAACTTGGCCTGCAGCAGGCCCTCCCAGAAGACCCCAGAACCAGCACACCTGGTGGGTAGATTTGAACCATGCCAGAGCATCACCACAGTAAATCTATCAAACAACATATCCAAAAGCAGACTTGGCTGGCACTAGAGCCCTGCTAAAGTGAATCCTGCTCCATAAGTTCAGCCCCTGCACAACAACTCCCCCACTGTAGTCACAGCTAGTTCACACAACCAATCAGCCCAAGGGTCACCAACTGCCATTAAAGTGCACACAGCAACCAGCGCTCAACAACAGAAGGGCACGTATAAATCACACAAAGGACATACCTAAAGTACCTGGTGTAGGTGATTAGGGAGACTGTACCACTGAACCTCATAAGACACCTATTACATAAGGCCACTCTACTATGACCAGAAGATATAGCTGCCTTACCTAATACAGAGAAACAAATACAGAGAAGCAGTCAAAATGGGGAAACAAACATCTCCCAAATATAAGAACAGAAACAAGCTCCAGAAAAAGAACAAAACAAAAACAAACAAACAAACAAACAAAAACAAGCAACCTACCAGAAGCAGAGTTTAAAACACTGATTATAAGGATGCTCAGTGAACTTAGGGAAAGAGTAGATGAACTCAATGAAAACTTCAAGAGATAGAAAACATAAAAATGAAGACAGAATACATAAAAATTAATCAGTCAGAAATTAAGAATACAGTAACTAAAATAATACATCAGAGGGTTATACAACTATTTATGAATACCTGTCTTGGATTTGCAGTAAATATATTTAAAAAGCAATAAGAAAAAAAGAACATATTAGAGGGAATCAAAAGTAGATTGATTAGGTAAAGCAAAGGATCAAATCAGCAATTTAGAAGTTAAGGGAGCAGAAAATGACCAAACAGAACAGCAAAAAGTAATACCTTCTATGATATATCTTTTTGGGCAAGAGAAACAAAGGGAAAAAATACACAAATGGGAGTACATCAGATTAAAAAGTATTTACAGCCAAAGAAACCATCAACAAAACAAATAGACATGTTACAGACTTGGAGAAAATATTCACCAATGAGGCATCTGCTAAAGAGTTAATATCCAAAATTTATAAAAAATTCATACAATTCAACATCAAAAGAACAAACAACTTCATTAAAAATTGGGCTGAAGACCTGAATATACATTTCTCCAAAGATGACACACAGATGACCAATAGACACGTGAAAAGATATTCAACATCATTAATCATCAGAGAAATACAAATCAAGACCACAATGAGATACCACCACACTCTTTTCAGAATAGCTATCATCAATAAATCAACCAAGTGTTGCTGAGGATGTGGAGAAAAGGGAACACTTTTGTACTGTTGGTGGGACTCCAAATTGGTCCAGCCAATATGAAAAATGTTATGGACATTTCTCAAAAAATTAAAAATGGAACTACTTATTATAATCCAGCAATTTCATTCCTGGGTATTTATCCAAAGAAATCCAAAATACTAATTCAAAACAATACATGCACCCCTTTGTTTATTGAAGCATTATTCAAAATAGCCAAGATATGGAAACACCCTAAATGACCATCAATAAATGATTGGATAAAGAAGCTATGGTACATTTACACAATTAAGTATTACTGGCCATAAAGAGAAACAAAACCTTACATTTGCAACATCATGGATGGAACTAGAAGATATTATGTTAAGCAAAATAAATCAGACTGAGAAACACAAATACTATAAGCTCTCACTTATATGTGGAATCTAAAAAACAGAATTAACAAAAAACCAAAATAGAAAAAAGTTCTTGGCTAAGACAATAGTTTAGTAGTTGCCAGAGGGAATGGGGGGGGGGGTGAGGAATGAGGGAGGGAGATTCAAATATATGATGATGAAAGAAGAAATGACTCTGGGTGGCGAGAACACAATGCAACACATAGATGATGAACTGTAGACCTGGAATCTATGTAATTTTACTAACCAATGTCACCGCAATAAATTTATTTTAAAAATTAAATGAATGAATGAATGAAAAAATAAAATGAGAGTTTATAGGACCTCTGGGACAACATCAAGCATACCAAAGTTCACATTATTGGGCTATTAGAATGAGAAGGAAAAGAAAAAGTAATTGAAAACTTATTTAAGGAAATAATGATGGAAAACTTTTCTAACCTGGTGAAAGAAATAAATATGTAAGCCCAGAAAATGCAGACTTCCAAACAAGATGAATTCAAAGAAGCCCACACCAAGACACATCAAAATTAAAATATAAAGGTTAAAGACAAAGAAAGAATCTTAAATAGAGCAAGATAAAAACAGTTTTCTAAAAAAGAGCTCCAATAGAGTTGTCAACTGATTTCTCAACAGAAACTTTGCAGGCCAGAAGAGATTAGCACAAAATATTCAAAATGAGGAAAAGCAAGGAACTACAAGCAAGATTACTGTACCCAACAAAGCTATCATTTAGAATAAAAGAATAGATAAATTGGTATATGTTTCTAAAAACTTGTCCATTTCTTTTAGGTTATTGAATTTGGTGGCATATAGCTCTTTAGAGTATTCTCACACGATCCTTTGTATTTCTGTGGTGTTTGTCATAATTTCTTCTCTTTAATTTCTGATTTTTATGGAGTCTTTACTCTTTTTACCATAATGAGTCTAGCCAAGGGTTTGTCAATGTTATTAATCATGTCAAATAACCAGTTTTTTGTTGCATTTATTTTTCTATTGTTTTTTGTTCTCTATTTTACTTAGTTCTGCTCTAATTTTTATTATTTTCTTTATTCTTCTATCTTTGCGTTTTATTTGATATTTTTTCTTGTTCTTTAAGATGTAATGTTAACTTTTTATTTTGAATTTTTCTTGTTTCTTGAGATAAACCTGTAATGATATAAATTTTTACCTTAATATTGCCATTGTCATGGGGTATTGTTTTTCACCCTTTCATTTTGAATCTATATTTGTACTTATAGTAGGAATGTGTCTCCTGGAGGCAACATAAAGTTGGGTTTTGTATTTTGATCAAATCTGCTACTCTGTGGCTTCTTATTGGTGAGTTCAGTCTATTTATATTTAGGGTGAATATTGATATACAAGATTTCTCTATAGCCATATTATCTTTTGCTTTCTCTTTTAATTTTTTAAAATGAAATGTATGGAGGTGACATTGGCTAGTAAAATTACATATGTTTCAGGTGTACAATTCTATAATACATCCTCTATGTGTTGCTTTGTGTGCTCATTACCCAGAGTCAGTTCTCCTTTCATCACCATATATTTTTATTTCCATTGTTTCTTTGCTTTATTGTTTCTGTCAGTTATTTTCATCTGGAAGTGTTCTATAATTTTTTCCTCTGTTTTCTTTTTTATGTTCTATGTCTTAGTTCTAGATTTTTTGAGTGGTTATGATTTAGTTTATGTAAAAGAAAGTTTCACATATACAATTGCTTTCTTTCTCAAGAATGCTTCTTATTTTTAATTTCCTTTGGAAATTCAGACTTTACTTTCTCCAATTTTATGTTTTTGTTTTCCCAAGTTATTCCTATTTATCTTTTTTTTTTTTTTGTTCTAGACTGAAAAGCCTCCATCAGCATTTCCTGCAATGTAGACCTTGTGCTGGAGAAGTCCCTTAGATCCTATAACTCTGAAAAGATCTTCACTCCAGTTTCATATCTAAAGGATAACTTTGCAGGATAAATTATTTTTGACTGATAATTCAAACTTTTAATAGTTTGAATATTTGATTCTAATTTTGCCTGGCTTATAGACTTTCTGCTGAGAAGTCTGACAATAATCTAATGGAATTTCCTTTATAGGTTACAGTCTTCTTTTCCCTAATTGCCCTAAGAATTCTTTCTTTGTTTTTGGTCTTTGACAGCTTCAATATAATGTGCCTTGAAGACAGTCTGTTAGATTGTTAGGGATTCTGTTTGCTTCTTGAATCTGAGTTTTTAGTTTTTTTTTTTCATAGGTTGGGAAGTTTTCGCTGACTATTTGTTTAAGTAAACTCTCTGTGACCCTCTCAATTTCTTTTCCTGATTTACATATTATTCTTATGTTGGTCTTTCTGACAGTCAGATAGTTCTTGTATAGTTCTTTAATTTGTTATAATTCTCACATTTTTCTCTTAGTCCATCTGTGTTATTTTTATATTTCTATCTTCAATGTTATTAATTTTTTCTTTATCTGGTCAGCTCTGTTTTCTAAGTTAGCTCTTTCATTCTTTATCTCTTAATTGAGTTCTTCATCTTCAAATTTTCTATATCTATATTTTTCACTTCTTTGGTAAAATATTCATTTTGTTCATTGATTTTATATGAATTTATTAATCTGCCTATCTGTGTTTTTCTTTTTTTGAATTTTGTTGAGTTTTTTCAGAACTGCAATCTTAAATTCTCTGTCATTTAAATCATGTATTTCTATGTCTTTAAGTTTATTCTCTGGAGATTTTTAAAATTTTTTCTTTGAGCAGCCTCGTTATCTTGATAGTTCATATTAATTATAGGATTATTTCTCTTTCTTAGCATTTACCAAAGTCGATACTGCAGCCAATTGATATGAAGAGATTGTCTTTTGTTTTCCAGTGGGTATTACTGTAGCATTTTATTTTCTCTTGTGTTATTTCTTCTTTCTTCTCTTTCTCCTCCTCGTTTCTCCTTCTTTCTCCTTCTCCTTCACCTTCTCATTCTCCCTTCTTCCTTCTTCCTCCTCTTCCTTGTCCTCCTCCTCGTCCTCCTCCTTCACCTCTTCCTTCTTCTCCTCCTTCTCCTCCTTCTCCTTCTCCTTCTCCTCCTCCTCCTCCTCCTCCTCCTCCTCCTCCTCCTCCTCCTCCTCCTCCTCCTCCTCCTCCTCCTCCTCCTCCTCCTCCTCCTCCTCCTCCTCCTCCTCCTCCTCCTCCTCCTCCTCCTCCTCCTTCTTCTTCTTCTTCTTCTTCTTCTTCTTCTTCTTCTTCTTCTTCTTCTTCTTCCCCTCCTTCTTCTTCCCCTTCTTCTTTCTTCTTTTTTTAAGGTCAATTCCCAGATATTTATTTTGTTCCTTTGAATGAGCCATGTTTCTATGATTCTTTTTTTTTAAATTGAGTGTAAGATTTTTTTATTGTAAAATTTTTATCAGATTTTTATTAAATTTTAGACTTATTGGGGTGACATTGGTTAACAATAATTACATAGTTTCCATGTATAAAATTCTACAGTGCATCATCTATGTGTTGCATTATATGTTCACCACCTCCTTCTTCTTATGGTGGATGGTTCTCTGTGAGATGAGCTTTTCCTTTTTGACCCAGTTACCTTTGTCTCAGTGCAACATCCCTGTGGGAGAATATGGTGGGCTAAGGTTCTCTGAGCCTCTGGAACCCTAGTGCTCCAACTGCAGCTGGAAGTTATAGTGCCTGCATGTCTCAGCTGCTGTAGGTGCTTCCATTGATTTCAGCTGTAAAAGGTGGAGGTAGGGTTTTGTTGGGAGAGGCAACTGTTCTTTTTGTGTCTCTGGATAATGGCAGATGTCAACCTGTTGTTTTTTTTGCCTCTAACATTTTTTCCCCATCACTGTTATTAGCTGCACTGTGTATCTGCCACTCAGGAACTGTCAATTTAATACTCGGGGTTATAGATAATCCTGCTCTTTAACCCAACGCTCACTGTTGTAGTTTTTTTCTGGAAATGGTGAAAATCCTGGAAAGTTGTAGGGGAGGAGAGCTCTGTGACTTTTGGGAAAGGTGACCAGGCTCCATGTCTTTATTTTCTGCCTGGAATAGTGAGGACAGAGCAGACTTATGCTCTTCCATATTCCATCTTTGCACTGAGTTCTCTTTCCTGAGTGCTGGGTTCAACCATATTATATGCTGATTCCTAAGCCAGGAATGCTCATGGCTAAAAACTTTGTGCCCACCAGCTCACCACTTTTTTCCTTTTCTGAGACTAATGTGAGTTTCAGGCTGTGTTGTCTCATGACCCTCATCTCTGTACCTTTCTTTCTCAGAACCGTGATGAGCTCCCAGTTGCACACCCACCCCCATCTTACTGCTTCTTTTTCCCAGAATTGGGGTAAATTTTGGGCTGCTCACCCACCACCTTCACCTCTCTTCTGGGACCACAGTGAACTTTAAGCTGGGTCCTACAACCTCATCTCCACATATCCCTTTTTCCTCCACCACAGTTTCCTTCTTTGTTTGTTTACCTTCAGATGCTTCAAGGCAATGAGTGGGTCTGTCAGTTGTGTTTGTGTGTTTTGTACAAAATCCTTTGTTGAATTACAGTTTTTCAATTTGTTGTAACTTTCAGGGTGTTTTTCCAGACTCTCCTCTCATGCTGCCATTTTGGTGACATCTTCTTTTATTGTTATTTTGGCCAAGAAGATGTAAGTGGAAGTGTTGTGTGAGATATTTAGGAAGTGTCATTAAAGGGAGGAGAAAGTACTTCTGATTCTTTCTACTTTCTCATAGCTAAAACGTGGTTGGAGCTTGAACAACCATCTTGGAACAAGTGTTAATAAGGTAAGGATAGTGGAATAATAAGATAGAGCATAGGCCTCTGATGGCAGTGGAAATGCCACTGCAAGCTAAAAACTGCCTCTCTCCAGACTTCTCTCTATGATAGAAAAATAAACTTCTATATTGTTTAAGACATCATTGTTATTTTTGTTGTGATATGAGGTGTGTTAAAAAAAATACAGTAATTGTGAATGCTGATGCTGAATGCTATCCAATGGAAAAATAGAGATCTTCAATATAAGAAGTGGGACATTGAACCTTAGTAACAGTGTGTGTTACAAGTTTCAACTTGTTCAGTGCAGTCAGTCAGTTGTGAGTTATGGTTGAGAGAAGGTGTGTTTAAAGTGTGCCATACATTATGGATCTTGAATAAACAGATTAACATAAATTTTTATCAAATAAAAATATTGTGGTGTGTTCTCATCCACCTTATTCACCAGATCTGGCACTGTGTGATTTCTGGCTCTTTTCCCAAGTCAAAACGACCATGAAAGAAAAATGTTTTGAATTGATTCAGGACATCAACACAACCACGACAACACTACTAAAGATACTCATGAAAGGGGACTTTCAGAACTGCTTCAGAAAGTGGCAGGAACAATCGAATAAGTCTGTTCAAAGATAGGGAAAGTATTTTGAGGAAGATTAATGGCAATGTATATTTTACTGTAATATTTTTAAAAAAATTTTAACATTCACTGTATATTTTGATCATACCTTATATGCAACCAAACTTAATACTAAGTGATTCAATTTGTATGACAGGAGCTACTACCCTCTTTTTACAGTTGAGAGATTATATCCCACCTGCAACCCAATAAGGTTACCCAGTAAGAGTAAGAATGTTGGATTGGAAAAATAATTAATTACCCTTATATAGTCCAACTTATGTCCTGGTAGGAAATTTGCTAGGCCTGCATTTGCAGAGAAGTGTTCCTTTTCATCCCAGTTCTGTTCTCACTGCCTTCTCTTAAACCAAGTAGAGCTATTTGGTCATACCTGCCTTTTCCCTCTCTGTGGAAGTCATAAGAAGACTGGGACCACTTTGATAATTGTATTTAAGAGGAAGTTAGAAAGTGCAGTCATTTCCAATTCTACAATTAGTCATTTGTCCTAAAAGTACTATTCTCTTTTAAAGAAACACAGAGTTCATGATTAATTAACAATATTTGTGATAGTGTTAATGGATTATATAATTATTTGGAGGCTCTATATTAAAAATGTTATAAACCTTCTTGTTTGACTATCTAATTCACCAAGAATATGCATTGATGTTCTGGATAATAAAGGTTTCATTCCATTGAGAATCTAAAGATTTGTTTGGACCCAGATGTGCCAATATTCAATTTACTGATTTTCAGTTCCCCATTATTCCTGAGCCCTTAGGAGACCTTTTAGTACCTTCTGTGCCATAGTTAACTGGACTCTTTAAGCATATTTTTCTTTATAGTGAGCACAGTGCTAATCTTTGTCAGCTATCAGCCAAAGGAGCTGAAGGAATTGCAAAAGTAAGGGGCTTCTTTTCCTGGTAACAGGTGCTGCATTTTGCTTTTTCTTGCTTTAGCTGAATGGTCTATCCATGGCGCATGTATGAGTGCATGTGAATCTAGTGGAGCTCTGCCCTGTCTGTGTGTCCAGAGTGCACAGTCCCTCTGTAACCTTGGCCTGGCCCCACTGACTACCTTGCAGTAGCCCTTTTGATGTGGATACTGTCTATTCCATACTATGTGCCACAACAACACCCCAACTACCTTTGGACACCTACCTACCAACTTTGGCTTATCTTCATTCTGGAGGGTTGATTATTTGTTCCAGGCAACTGAAGACGAGCTTTGGCTTCAGCCACCAGAGAACTTCTCTGTCATTTTGTGAGCCACAACCATAATTTCTACACAATGCCTTACCTACAGCCATAGGGAGGAGTACGTCTTCTAAAATTGTCCTTTCTTGTGCTCTGTCAGTCCTTGGTTACCCTTTTGAGTTCTCTTTATATTTTTATATTTACTCTTTAATCATAGCTTAATAATTCTTTAAATTAAACTTCTTTTAAGTGACTGTAATTTTCCAAACAGGCCCAGTCTGACCCACTAAAGGACTAATAAAAAACATTACAAACTTTAATTTATACTCTCAAAATCTGTACTATGTTAGGGAAAAAAAAGGTAGTTAGGACCTTTTCTTTTCCACAGTGAGGTTTTATCTAAACTCATTAAGGTATCATTTCTATTTTCATCTTTCTTCATGGAATCTTTCTTTTTCATTTCCCACTCCATATTAAATCCAATTGACTTTGTTGGGTTCAATTCAGGACCTTCTCCTTGAGACAACCCTTCCTGATTATTCTTCTTCTTAACTTGTTTTGTAATTCTAGGGGAAAGGTCCACCTCTTGCTGCTCCCTGATGTAAGAAAACATGAGCCTTTATTACATGGTAAAGTTTAAAAGCAATGTCCATAAAACAATAAATAATGATCTCTTCTATGCAGCCAAATTATTTGTGATCAGTGGAGTGATACATCACAGATGATCTCACATCTTATTTGTCCTTCTTTGAACTCCCACAATTTGTATTTACATTATCCAGGTATCAACTCAAGATTTGGGCTGATGGAGTCTTATATTGTCATAATAACAAAATAGTTTGGATTTCCACATTTTGTTGTCTAGGGCCTCCCTTCCCATATCCAAAATATATTTTGTGTATAGTAGTCCATATTTTCCAGAGTCACTTACTTTAGAATCTCAAATAAATGGCAGAGGATGTAAAATGTGTATTTTTCTTCTTTCTCACCAGTCCTTGTGAGGGAAAGAAAATGTATCTCCACTAATTTTAAATTATGTCTCCCCATTTAAAATGCAGAAGCAGAAAAATTAATTTGTGGTCTAAAAATAACTTTAAAAATCAGTGTCACACTAATAATATTTGTTATTGTTTACTGTGGAAAATATTTTGTGAAATATTTTATGTGCATTACTTTATTTCAACATCACAAAACTATAAGTAGGTATTATTACTGTATTTATTTTGCAGACAAGGTAAGAGGCCAACAAATGTTAAGTAATTTGTCCAAAATCGCACAGCTGGTATTTGGACTCAAGTTAGTCTGACCACAAATTTTATAAATTCACCCATATGCTTTACTGCTTCTCTGTCAGTATTCCCTACTTAATCTATATGATTTAATTGATCATTTTTCAGTGTGACACCATGAAAAAATGGTTTTAGCATCAGACCTGAGTTCGAATCTGAACTTGTTCTCTTGCTAGTAGGTTGAACTTTGGCATGCCTACATCATGTAAATGAATAAATTAATAAATAGCACATTTTGCAGGAGTTGTGAGCATTAGATGTGAACATGCCCAGCACATAGCAGATATTAGACGAAAGTTTTATCCAACTGTTCTTTTCTCTCTCATGTGGTCAGCTTGTGTTTTTCAAAGGATACTTCAAATACCTTAAGGACATGTCTTTGATTTCTTGTATAGTTTCAGAATCATACACAGTGCTAAGCACATTATAAGAAGGCAATTATTGCTTTTTGTAGTAATGTTTTTGTGTTTATGTAATACTTTTCAAAAGATGTCTTTTGTATTCAAATTTGAGATCCATAAAATATTTTAAGAAGGTTTTCTTCATTTTAAAAGAGCATAATTAACTGGAAAGTACTATCTTGGTCCTCTGCCTTTGTGGTATATGCCAAGCATATACGATTGTTACTAAATGTTTGAGCAATGTCTTCCAACTTATAACAAGGGAGGTGGGCAATTATTGTTTTTTTTTTAAATTTTTTTAATTTATTTTTTTTAATTCATTTTTATTGTTAGACATTGAGGTGACATCTGTTAGCAAGGTTTACATAGGTTTCAGGCATACAATTCTACAGTGCATTGCCAACTTGATGTATAATAAGTTCACCACCCAATGTCACTTCTCTTTCCATCACCTTATATTTAGCTTCCCCCCTCCTCTCCCAACCCCTCCCCTTTCTCCCCTCCCTAACCCAATCGTCCCCAAATAAACATTAAACTACTGATTGTGTCCATGGGTTCTTTGTTTGTTCATTTCTTTCTTTCTTTGCTTTCAGTTTTATATTCCGCATATGAGTGAAATCATGCAGTTCTTTGTTTTTTCTGTCTGGCTTATTTCACTTAGCATGATGATCTCCAGGTCCATCCATTTTGTCGCAAATGGCAATATTTCATATTTTCTTACAGCTGAGTAATATTCCATTGTGTATATGTACCACAACTTCTTTATCCAGTCATCTGTCGCAGGGACCTTTGGTTGTTTCCATGTTTTGGACACTGTGAACAGCACTGCAATGAACATTGGGGTACATAAGTCTTTGCGGACAAAGGTTTTCAAGTTCTTTGGGTAGATCCCCAGAAGGGGGATTGCTGGGTCAAATGGTAGCTCCATTCCCAATTTTCTGAGGAACCTCCACGCTGCCTTCCACAGTGGTTGTACCAGTTTGCACTCCCACCAGCAGTGTACCAGAGTTCCTTTTTCTCCACA
>PVJL010018482.1:0-15832 GCA_004026885.1 Lyroderma lyra | reverse complement strand
CACTGCGGGGGTAGGGTGGGCAGGGAGTGACATCATAGTCTACACGAGCCATGTGGCTGTTTTGTGAAGGGGCATTGGGCATTGGGTGGAGGGAGGGGCGGAGAGGGCCGGATTGTTCCCTCTGTGTACCCATTGGCTCCCTGCGAGGGCAGGTACGCAGGGACGGAGGCAGACAGAGGAGCAGACAGAGAGATGGGGGGCGGATCGGTCGGCTATGTGGGGCGGGGCCGGAACACAACTGGGGTGTGTTCACAGAGAAGCGTGCGTTTGTTCCTACACATTCAAACTTCGCTCAAGTTCAAAGGACTCTCTGTTGGACGCAATCCAACTATTGAGACGCGTTTTCCACGGCTCAAAGCAGTTTTTGATCTTGTTGATTTTGACGCCTTTCGGTGCTTCTGCTGTTTTTGTGTCACCTCTTCCACACGGGCAAAACATTTCCCTTCGAGGACTTTTTTCATCCGGGGAAACAAAATAAAGTTGCTCAGGGTGAGAGCGGGTGAACAGGGCGGGTGGGGCACGGGGGTCAGGCTGGTTTTGGTGAGAAACTGCTGAGCACTCAGCGCGGCGCGGGCAGGTGCTGTCAGGCCGCACGGTGTCCGTGTCCGTCACCCGTCACGAAATGGGCCATCGCTTCGAGTCTCAAAAAATAATGCCCTGAAGCTGGGCGCAGCCTCTCCCAACCACGCCCGCTGGTGCACGGATGCAGATGGGCTTCTAGAACACTCACCCAGCGGGGGAGCCTGTGCTCCATGGGGCCCGCCCTCCAGCTGACAATTCCGGGTTTTTGGTCTCTCTCATATGTGATATTGTTATCTGCAAGGGCATGTCATGTGAAAAATAGGGACACTATGGCTGGACTTTTTCCAGACTGCCCGCAGAGGCCTTGCATTACCTTCTATGGTGTTACGTATGTCAGATATGGATGATATGTGTGCACGTACTATGTACATAAGGTTTAAGAAGAAATTACCGGATTTCTCTCCAGGTGTGTCCTAGTAAGCTGTCCTTGGCTGTCCCTTTTTCTTGCCCCTTGTCTCCACTCTCACTTCCCGGGGGGACAGGGACACAAAGCAGCAGCTCCTGTGGGGGCGGGGGTGTGCAGCGGAGACCCCCAGCCCACAGGTCACCTGTGCCAAGCCCCCTTTCCTTTCTCAGGATGAGAAGAATCAGGTGCTGACCACCTACATCTGGTACCGGCAGGTGAGCACAGAGCCCCTCTCCCACATGTCCTGAGACAGGACTGACCCCCCTCAGAGACGGTGGGGGTTGGGGGAGGTTCATGGGTATCAGCGTGAGATCGGGGAGCCCGGACTCCGCGAGCACAGGGCCAGGACTGGAAGGAAACCCAACGATCCGTGGAGGCGGCGCCCTCCAAACCCCCTCCAGGCTCTGGAGTCCTTCACGGCACCCCACACAAGTGCTTGTGCAGCCTCCAAGGGCAGCTGCTCCATCCTGAAGCAGCGCGGACTGCCCGCAGGTCTCGCTTCTCGTAAGCAGGGAGATTGGAAGAGCGTGGTCGCACCCCGCACGCGCACACCCTGGTCACCACCCCGCTCTTCCGTCTTCTGGGGGGCAGCGGTCAGGCCCTGAGCGTGGACACGTCCCAGGCCTCGGCAGCATTTCTAGCTCAGTGGGGGCGGACAGACAAACAGCGGGGGGTGCCCTGTGCTGGCCGCCCCTGGGGCTGTCGGGGACACGTCAGAGCACAGGGGAAGCCAACGTGGCTAGAGAGAGGGGCCAGGGGGTGAGGACAGTTCATAGAGGTCAAACGTGAGTGGCTGGACATGCAGGTCTCTGTCACATCCCTTCCTGCCCCTCGTGGCACCCTCCACACCACAACCCGGTCGTGGGACAGGGGTGGGGTGAAGGGAGAGGCCGGAAGACTGTGCCCTTTCTGCCTCAGACAGATCCCAGAATACAGGGTACGTCCTGCCTCGAGGGAAGGGACCCAGGGAATAGCAGGGAGCTTGGGGCTCCCTTCCTGGGACATCGGGCCCAGCTCCCATCTCCGGGCCTCTAGGGTCACTTGTCTGTCCCAGCAGTGAGGGAACGCCCCTCTCCTATGTGCCAGAGACTGTGCTCAGCAGACAGGAACAAGACTCAGGGTCCTGCCCACAGTGAGCCCATGGATGGGAGGAGGCCACAGACACGTGACTGCAACAAGACAGCACCCCCACCCCACCCCACCCCCACCCCCTGCAGCAAGGACAAGGTGGCAGCCCTGAAAGCAGCACACCGAGGAGGCACAGGAAACCCCGCCTGAGGACCGGGGTTCACAGGGGGTTCCCGGGAAAAGGCCCAGACAGGGGGCTTGGCTAAGGCTGGAAGGACGGGGAGGGCTCACCCCACTGAGCAAGATAAGGATGGCAGTGTGGGACGGGGCGCGGGCGCGCACGAGAGGCCGGGGTTTCGACCGAGTTCCATTCCGTGTGCCTGCAGTGCAGACTCCACGGAGCGGCCGAGCAGGCCGTACGCAAGACTGGGAAGGTCCTCGTACCTCGGTCTGGTCATGCTGATGGTTCTAGTTCCCGGTGACAGTGCACGAACACAATCTATTAACCCCCCGAGCACGGCGCCCTACATTTAGTATGCCAGTCCTCAGAGACCATTCCCACTGACACCCCATCTTTCCCCCATGTTTTCAATTAAAATGTCAAATGTAAAAACACACATACACTCTGACAAGGCAGTGGAGAACGCGTGGACCGAAACTTAACCGAGACGTGCACGTTACGGTCCCACTTCACACACGTGCAGTCCAAGACCCAAGAGGCTATTTGTTTAAGGTCCCGGGCCGGTGGGCGGGGGGTTCAAGCGGGAGAAATGACCGAATGCGTCTGGCTGTGTCAGGTTTGCACGGAGGGAGTGAGTGAGTACAGAGGTGGCGGGGCGCTCAGGTGCTGCTGAGAGATTTGGGTACCACCGACACCCAGACCCACCCAAGACGATGCTCACGTGTCACCTGGGCCCTGAGTGGTGACGTGGGCCTGAGCTGTGGAGGGGGCTGCCTGTGACCGTGCCTGCTCCTCCCCTAGTACTGGACGGATGAGTTTCTCCAGTGGAACCCCAAGGACTTCGACAACATCACCAAGCTGTCCGTCCCCACCGACAGCATCTGGGTCCCCGACATCCTCATCAACGAGTTGTGAGTTCTGGCACCAGAGGCCGGGAGACAGGGCGGCGTCAGAGGCCGGGAAGGTGGGGTGGGGACACCAGGTCGCTGCTCTTCCCTGTGAGGTGTCCCACCCAGACTTGCAGAACTGTAGGTCTCGTTGGCTCAGGCCCCAAATTCCCCTTCGTGTTTTTTCTCCTTTGCTTTTTAAAAAATTCCTCTTTTTCTAGGCTGGACATCGAAACTGTAGTTTTTGGTCCAAGGGCCCCCTTCCTGGGGATATAAAGCCAGTGAATGAATCACACTGTTCTAACAGCCGGACAAGGGTCAGGAATCTGCGGATGGTGGCCCTGGCCTCAGGGGAGGTTAGGAGCTGGGAGACGTGCACACATGAGCCTGACTAGTCACAAACTGCACCCTCAGTCTGACAGGGGTCCCGGTGGCCTTTATTCTCAGCAGCCGGACACTGTGTCTTTTGTCCCAGTCACACACACCCCCATCCTTGAGGTCCCACTGCCTGAACACAAGTGCAGGGAAGGTGGCTGGGGGAGACAGATGGCAGGAGAAAGTGCCAGGGGTCCAGCCACCCTCTGCTTGGTGCCCGTTGCATTGCTAACTCCAGGGGTGCCACTGCCCCTGCCTTCCAGGGGAAGCAGTTCACCCAGGGCCCCGTGCCCTGCGCGGCTCAGGCTGCAGGGTTTGGGGTATTGAGGTAGAGAGTGAGGTAGCTTCAGTCTTGAGTTCTCATCTCCCAGCCTGATTCCACAGAAGGTGGCAGGCTCCGGCCATGCAATGGCATAGCGGTCACTTGGCGGGGTGGGGGACGGGGGTCAGGGATCTGCTGAGGAAGAGGGACAGAGTCTTACCTGCTTTGCCCCAATTCTTCTCAGTGATTTCTCTCATTCCTTTTCCTCCAGAGCTGGTCAGTGTCATTTCACAGGATTGCTAGGGATGGGAAGGGAAGAGAAGCCCGAATCAGGAGGGAACCCAGGGTTCTGCTCTGCCACCAAGCCTGCCCGTTGCCCCTGGGCTGATCATCCTGGGAGCTGAGCTCTGTCCAGCCGGCGGGGTGGCCGCGTAGGGCCAGCTAGGCACGCCCCTTAGAGCCTTTGGGTTTGGGGTCCACGGATTCCTGGCCTGCCCTTTGTGGCTAGGTTCCTAGGAAAATGGGGGAGAAATGCCCTTGACCGCTTGGAAAGTAGCCTTGACAACGCAGGTAAGGAAACCCAAGGCTAGATGAGGTTGGAGAAACCCGGCTGGACGAAACCGGGCAGCTCGTCCTGCTGCCTAGACCCGCCCGGAGTTTCCCGCCCTGCTGGACGGCTCAGAGGCCTCCAGATTCCCGGGGCCTTGACCTCGCTTCTCGAGCCCCATGCTGACCCCTCTTCCCTGGCCAGTGTGGACGTGGGCAAGTCTCCCGAGATCCCGTACGTGTACGTCGGGCACCACGGTGAGGTCCAGAACTACAAGCCCCTGCAGGTGGTGACCGCCTGCAGCCTTGACATCTACAACTTCCCCTTCGACGTGCAGAACTGCTCACTGACCTTCACCAGCTGGCTGCACACCAGTGAGTCGAGGGGCAGCGGGGGCGGGGTGCAGGTCGGGGGGAGGGACACCGAGAACACGTCCTGGGATGTGTTCTCCCTTATCCAACCTTTTTCTCGGGAATTTTCTTAATGCCACCGAGCCTCTGTTTGCTTGCCCTTCAAATGGGACCAGTGTGGTGGCCCTTACGCCTCCCTCCGTGGTCACAAGACTTGAACGAGACCGCGTAAACGGACTGCGAGACGCTCAGGGGGGCCCGGTTCTTTCCCGGGGTCACGTACGGGAGATGCACTCTGTGTCCCTCTCAAGGCCACCCACATCCCCTCTCCGCGGATGCATCCTCCCCCTAATATAAGCCCCCTCGACCTCGTGTCCCGGTCACTGGAGTTGCCTCCTAGCTGGTCCCCAGTCTTCATTCTCCCCCCCTCCTCACCCCCAATTCATGGTCTGGGAGGTCTTAGTAAAATGCAAATCTGATTGTGTCTCTGCTTAAAACCCTCAGTGGCTTCCTGGCACTCCTGAGATGGGATCAAGTCCTTCCCCAGTCAATAGGACCCCCAAGCCCGCAGGTCCCTGAGCTGTCCTTGCCCTTGATCTCCGAGGCCACCTGGCCCCCTTCCCCCGCTCCTGCCCCACGTCTGCCCCCAACCACACCTGGCTCGTCCACCGTCTCTCCTCACCTGCGAATCACAGCATCAGCGTCAGCACGTGGGGAAACGCGCTTTTATCCCCCAGAGTAGGCACCCCCGATGCGCACATTCAGAGCCTCCCGGTCTCCCCACTTCTACTGCATTCGTCAGTACTTGTCCACCACATGGATCCGTCCCCCCGGTAGGCGCCCGGCGCGGGCCTGGCACAGAGCAGGGTGCTGGCAAACTCACATGGCCGGACGCCCGCGAGGCGCGCCCTGAGGTCCAGCCAAGTGGGCAAATGGCACGCTGCAGTTCGGTTCTGGTTCTCTGGCGTTCGCTGCCGATTGCCACGGCCATAGTACACATCTGCCTCGAACGGAAACCAGAATCCCCATCATCGTTGGCCTTCGACCTCCACCCTCGACTCCAAACGCTTCGCCAACTCCGCACGCCAAGACTTAACCCCTTTACCTTATGTGCCCCTCACATTACGTTCTTCCAGACCCTCCCACCCTTTGCAGTGATACACGTAGTGCGTCGCTGTGCGGAGCCCCCGGAAGTCATTCTGTGGGTGTTTCGTAAGTGTGGCACGGGTGCCCCTGCCCCGTGATTCTTTTACTCGACAGCAGGTCTCGGACACCTTTCCGAGTCAGCGCGTACTTACATCTCCCTCGCAAACCTGAGCGCGGTAGCCCACCTCGTGGTTTGGATGCGTCGTCGTTTATTGGGCGTTTGCCTGATTGGTGGACACTTAGACCCGGCCCACTCTTTTGCTGTAATAGCAGTCGCGTCCTTCTGGTGCGTACGTATCTGTGTCTAGCAGGATTCTGCTTGTGTCCTAAGTCGCCTTTACAGACGGGCAGCTCTGAAGGCACAGGCGAAGAACACTGATTTTTGTTCATTTTCCAAGCAGGAAACAGAGAAACCGAGAGAGGTGTGCCGAAGCAGGGTGTGTGTGTGTGCGTGTGCACGTGTGTATGTGTGTGGGCATGTGTGTGTGTGCGTGTGTGTGTGTGTGTGCGTGTGTGTGCATACGCGCATGTGCATGTGTGCGTGTGTGTGTGTGCGCGTGTGCGCACAAGTGTGTGTGCGCGTGCGTGTGTCCGCGTGCGTGTGTACGTGTGTGTGCGTGTGCATGCATGTGCGTGCGTGCATGTGTGTGCGTGCACGTGCGTGTGTGTAGGTGTGTGCGCGCATGCGTGCATGTGCGTGTGTGTGCGTGTGTGTGTGTGTGTGTGTGTGTGTAAGAGTGGGGAGCTCGCTAACGAATGGTTTGTCCGCTCCTCCGCATTTTGCTGTCTTTACTCGAGACTCCGTTCCCCTCCCTACAGCCCCGATGCACAGAGAGGTCAGTGTGCACATTTAACCTCATTTCACAGCTGGGGACACTGAGGTTAAGAGCTGAGACAGCTAAGTCGTGTGGGCGGGCCACCGCATGCCCCACCCCCCAGGGGCCGCGCACACCGCCCGCTCTGGACTCCAGCGCCGGCCCATTTCTTCCCTCTCAGTCCAGGACATCAACATCTCCCTGTGGCGCTTGCCGGAAAAGGTGAAGTTCGACAAGAGCGTCTTCATGAACCAGGGCGAGTGGGAGCTTCTGGGGGTGCTGACCCAGTTTCGGGAGTTCAGCATCGAAAGCAGCAGCTGCTACGCAGAGATGAAGTTCTACGTGAGTGGCACAGGGGCGCCCGCGACGGTGAGACCCCAGCTGGCCCGGGCAGACGGGAGGAGGCTGAGGGAAGGACCCAACTCCAGGCTCCCACGCATGTCCTGGGCGAGCGGCTGCAGGAACAGCAGCCAGACAGAACGTGGGGTCTGTCCATACCCGTCTCTGGCCATGCGGGTTCAAGGCCCCGTGAAGCCAGAGGGTCGGGGCAGCGGTGGGGTTCCTGGGTGCAGGGCCCTGTGCGCCCCTGCCTGCCCCCAGAGCTCCTCTCCTGGTCCCAGGTGGTCATCCGCCGGCGGCCCCTCTTCTATGCTGTCAGCCTGCTGCTGCCCAGCATCTTCCTCATGGTCATGGACATCGTGGGCTTCTACCTGCCCCCGGACAGTGGGGAGAGGGTCTCCTTCAAGATCACGCTCCTCCTGGGCTACTCTGTCTTTCTGATCATCGTGTCCGACACGCTGCCAGCCACCGCCATCGGCACGCCCCTCATCGGTAGGACGTGCTCCTGGGGAGGAGCTCGGGGTGGCCCAGGAACTGAGGAAGGGTCCCCTCCCCGGCCCTGCCTGCCGGTGTGTCACGCGCCCTCCTTCCCCACCCTGCCCCAACTGCACAGGTGTCTACTTTGTCGTGTGCATGGCTCTGCTGGTGATCAGCCTGGCTGAGACCATCCTCATCGTGCGGCTGGTGCACAAGCAGGACCTGCAGCAGCCCGTGCCCACCTGGCTGCGGCACCTGCTTCTTGAGAGAGTCGCCCCGCTGCTTTGCCTAGGGGAGCAGTCACCTGCCCCTAGGTCCCCAGCCACCTCCCACGCCACCAAGACCGATGACTGCTCAGGTGAGAGGGGAAGGGTCCCTGCATCCTTCTGGCCTGAGTGCAGGGACAGGGTGGCGTGTCCCTGGAGGAGGTGCCATCAGGGTGCCTGGGCAGGGGCCTGGGAACTGGGTGCTGTCCTGCACGTGATACCCACCCCTGGTCTCACTGGGTGGGGCAGACTTCAGGCCAAAGTGTCAGTCTTCCTGCACCTTCACAGGTTCTCATCAGCCTGGGCGTGGACAGAGAGGAGTAGGGGTCCCAGAGGCTGAGCATGTCCAGAGCGGAGGCCACTGGGCCGAGAGTGACCTCTCTCTAGGGCAGTCCCAAAACTGGGTCCCATGGGTGCTCCTCCGGCAGTTATCTGACTCAGTGCTGCACGTGGTTCAATACTGCCACCAGGATTTCTTAAATCTCCCTGATCAGCTCCAAGACCAGGTCTCTTCGAATTTTAAATACCCGTGAGGCAACGAGACAGTGCAGAGGGGCTCTGCAGGTGGAGCTCCTCCCCGCTGAGGCTGGTCGGCTCCCTCTGGCTGGTTGGTTTCCTGGTTCATCTGTTGTGCACTTTGGGTCAGGCATGCACAGAGCTTTTGCTGTGTGTTGTCACGGGTACCGCTCATAACGACCCAACAGCATTCGCTCTCATTTTTCAAGTGAAAACAAACAGGTACAGAGGACAAGGAGCTTCCCCTAAGTCACAGAGTCAGGAACTAGTGACACTGTGGTTTGACCCCAGGCCCATCTGACTCTCAGTGAGTGTCACACCACTCCCCTGACCCCATTCCACTCCATGTGTCCCCCCTCCTGGCGAGGGCCAGACCTTTTACAGAAAGGTGTGGTTAACCTCAGGCCATCTCATCCCGAGTCCCGAGCTAGTGCGCCGGCATCAGCCCAGTGCTAATCATCCTGCTCACCTGATGCAGGTGGACACGTCTGAAGGTGTTTTCTGGTGCAAAGAGACTCAAGAGTCGTGAGAGAGAGCAGTGCATTCCGAGTCCAGACACCTAGGCCTTGGTGGCCTCACTGTGAAATGATGTGGTAGCTGTGTGACCCCAAGCTTGTCACCAAACCTCTCTGAGCGTTAGCACCTTCACACAGAAGTAATTACCGCTGTGTGGCTCGTCACAGGGCTCTTGTGAGTCCCAAAGGAAATGATGGACATCAAACCACTAAGCAAAGCTCGTGAGTTTAAGAGAAAGAAGATGCAGAGGAAGAATAAACAGCCAAGTCCTGACCTTGGTGACCTGGGGAGGGGACAGAGGATGTGTCTAAGGAAGGGTGTGCAGGAATCTAATTGCATTGGATTTCTTTATTTGTGCAAGTTGGATGGTGGGTACGCAAATGCGTACGTTGGTGTAGATGCTCTTTATGTCTGAAATTATTCATGATAAACATTTCTGCAGGCCGGAGAACCGTAAGGGACAGTGTTCGGGCCACCGGGCAGGGCCTCCCTCCCTTGCCAACACTCTGCCCTTCTTGCAGACATGGGAAACCACTGCAGCCACTTGGGAGGACCAGGGCCCCCGGAGAAGTCCCCGCAGGGCAGAGGCAGCCCCCCGCCGCCACCACGGGAGGCCTCCCTGGCCGTGCGGGGGCTGCTGCAGGAGCTGGCCGCCATCCGCCACTTCCTGGAGAGACGCGAGGAGAGCCGCGAGGTGGCCCGGGACTGGCTGCGCGTGGGCTCCGTGCTGGACAGGCTGCTATTCCGCGTCTACCTGCTGGCGGTGCTGGCCTACAGCGCCACGCTGCTCACGCTCTGGTCCATCTGGCAGTATTCCTGAGGGGCGGAGCCCAGCGGCGGGGCGGGGCGGGGCTGGCGAGGAGCCTCAGGGCGCAGCGGGTGCCAGGGATGTATGTTCCCAAGACCTACGAGGGCTGTCCCCAAAGGACCCAGCCATGTAGGAAAAACGGAGGCCTTTGTGGCTGGATCCTGCCCGGACAGCCCTCGCATGCAGTTCCATCGCTGTTTCCAGTGCCACTGCACCCCTGCAATCCTCAACTCCTCCCCCAAAACTTGATGTTCGAGACCCTTCCCTCCTCCCTCCTCCTCCACCTGCCCATTATGGCTTTAAACCATGTTGTCTTAGAGCAGGAGAAACCCGTGCATCCCTAACTTCACTTTATACATCTACAAACCGAGCCTCAGTTTCCCCAGGGACACCTTCCTGAATAAGGCATTTTAGAATTTTGCTTATCTCCCTCAACCTTGTTTTTATTTTTTTTAATTTGTTTTTATTGTCAGGCTTATTGAGATGGCCTGATAACTCTGCATTGGGTTCATCTAACATAACATCGCCTCCTTCACCCCACCTGTGACCATGTCCTGTCATCGGAGGGTGGGGCTGAGGGGTAATAAAATGTGACAAAGCTCCAAAGTCTCTTCTAGACCATTTGTCAGCAGCTGGGTGAGGGGAAATGAACTTGAGCACTTACAGGTGGTTTCAGTTGTTTGGTGCTTGCTGCCCCCAGGGTGGTGACCAAATGTTGGCTGTTGGGAAGGGATAAGAGGAGGTGGGATTTAAGCTGAGAGGGGTGGGTCCATGAACACTTAGCAATGGAGAGGTGGTGACAGGGTAGCTCTGCTCTGGCCTGGAAAGAGACTGGAAGGATCCACGCAGTCCTGTCGGCATCACAGGCT
The DNA here is from genome assembly GCA_004026885.1 of Lyroderma lyra. Lineage (NCBI taxonomy): Eukaryota > Metazoa > Chordata > Mammalia > Chiroptera > Megadermatidae > Lyroderma > Lyroderma lyra. The sequence goes on along the minus strand of PVJL010018482.1, from coordinate 5,422 downwards.
CCGGGTCTCTCGGTGAAGCTGAGGTCACGCTCTCTCCCGGCTCGAGGACCCCGCAGTGAAGACACGGCATCAGCACCACGGCCAGCAGCCGCTGGGTCGGGTGTCAGAGGGACAGAGAAAGATCTTTCATCTCCATTGGGGACGTCAGCACCCAGCCCCTGCCACAGCCACCAGCAAGCAGGACCCCGAGGGGGGCAGATCGGGGTGTGGTGTTGGGCATACTTGTACCTTGACCCCCTCTCCCAGACATCAGGAGTTTTGGGGGTTTTTTAAAGCTTTTTATTAAGAACAGAGCTGACACACAGTACGGCATTCGTTTCAGGTGTACACCATCGTCATGCAACATCTACGTCCTGACAGCAGTCATCGCCGTGACGAGTCCAGCCACCATCGCCCCGCTGTCACGATAGTAAGGACTGTGCTTCCTAGGCGCTACGTTACGTCCCGGGGATGTCCTCGTTTCAAACCTGGAAATGCGGACCTCTTATTCCCTTTCGCTTTTTCTGCCTTTTACAATTGTTTCAATTCCAGTTGATGTTCCTTATTATTTTATATTGATTTCAGGTGCACGGCATAGTGCTTCGACGTTTCTATCCTTTAAGAAGTGATCCCCTGACGAGTCCGGTACCCACCTGGCACTACGCGTAGTGATTCCCGTATCGCGGCCTGTGTTCTCTAGGCGGTGCTTTCCATCTACATCACTGTTTCGTAACTGCCAATGTGTACTTCTCAATCCCTTCACCTGTTTCACTCTGCCCCCTTCCCACCTATCACCCCAACAAATCCAGGACCCACCTGACATCATGCACAGTTAGTTATTACAATATTATTGACTATATTCCTTATGCTAGGCCCTACGTCCCCAGGACTACTTAATCCCTTCCCTCCTTTCTACCCATAACCCTAAACCCCTCTCACCTGGCAACCATCAAAGTGTTTTCTGTATACTATATCAGTTTGTTTCTGTTTTGTTTGTTCTGTTCTTTAGACTCCACGTGTAAGTGAAATCACATGGCCTCTGTCTGTCTCAGTCTGACATGCTCCACGCGGCCCAACACCCTCCAGGTCCACCTGTGCCACTGCAGGTGGCGAGACCCCATTCCCCTCCCTGGCCGAGCACTATGGACGGACACCAGCTGCCCCCACAGCTTGGTTGTAAAGAATGCTGCAGTGAACATACGGATGCACATGTCCCCTTGAAGTAGCATTTGGGGTTTCTTGGAATAAATACCCAGAAGTGGGATTACTGGGTTCTTCTTTGTTACTTGTGATAGCCTTTGTTTTCAGGTCTGTGTTGTCTGGTGTAAGCATTGCCACCCCTGTCTTGTTTTTTGTTTTGTTTTGTTGTTTCCATTTCCATGAAATAACTTTTTCCATCCCTTTACTTTCAGTCTGTGTTGTCTTTCAGTCTGAAGTGAGTCTCTCGTAGGCGGTGTAGGTAAGGGTTCTGTTTTCTTCCCCATTCAGCCCTCCTAGGTCTTTTGATTGGAGTGTTCAATCCATTTACACGAAACTAATTGTTGATAGATATGTAACTATTGCCATTTCATTATTTAGAATTTTGATCTAAATTATAATTATTTATAGTGTTGATCATTTCATTTGCAATGGTTGCTTCCTCCCAAGTAGAGATTGTTCACCCCAACTCTCTCGGGATGGCCCCTGCAGCCCACACTTTGGTGCCTGGTCTTGGGACCAAAATCTTCTGGGCTCCACTTGAACGCACTGGGCCCGCCATGCTGCACCGTGGTCCTCATGTCTCATGCCGGAGACAGAGAGCAAGCTGGGCAGCTTGGCACTGTCGATGCACCACTGGTCAGTAAGTGGGTGGCTATTGACAAAGTGTCCAACCGGAGAGCTCGTAAGACACTAATCAACCTATTGATTCTTCATCTCCCCCTCCCCGCCCTCACCCACAATCAATGGGGCAACAGAGCCCAGCATTGAGGTGACCAATTAACCACCTCGACAATGAGCTGCCACGTGTAACATCTTCTGCTCCACTAGCTACAGCCAATCAGCTCATCGATCCCCATCCAGAGGGTGCCACCCAGGGATGGGAAACTGAGGCCAGGGCCAGAGAATCCCCGGGCACTAACACTGGTCGTGGGTTCTGACGTTCGTCTTCTCCCAGGGAGACCTTTCCCCTGCCTGGGATACGAGATGACCCAGTAACTCCCCCCGGGGTTACAGGTCCCGGGACCTGCTCGTTCCCTCCCCTTCTGCCCTCCGCAGAGAGAGAAAATCAGAAGCCAGCCTTGTCTGCACCGGCGCTCCATGATCTCTGCTCTTCCCTGTCCCCCCCAAATACTCCCAGTTCTCACCTTTTCCCATCCGCCATGCTCTCCAAAACGCGTCCCTTCTCCGTAAAAGATCCCATCACGGGTCTTTAAAAGCCTCTTGACCTCAGAGACGGGAGACGGGCTTGGGGGAGCGTTCCCCAGAGGACAGGAGGGAGGACACTTTGCCTGGGGGGTGAAGGCAGGGGAGGAGGAGGCTTAGAGAGGTGCGACTCTGCCCTCCCCAGCCAGATCCCCTCCCCCCACCGCCCCCCAGCCTCTGAATCAATCCATTTTGCATCTAATCTAATAACAGAGATTTAACGAGAGGATAATGTGCGTGCAGCACTGGGCGCTTCGCGGCTTCTTTCTTGTGGCAGCTGGGGCCCATTATCCCAGGACAATGCCCTGCGCTAATCACTCCCTCTCCTCCCAGTTCTGGGCGGGGCGGTGGGCACTGCAGGGCAGCTCCTCCCCTGATTGGAGGGGGTGGGGTGGGGGAGAAGTTGGGAAGGGTCCGGCCTGGCCCCACGCAATTGTCTTGACCTGACATCAACTCACCAGCCTTGTCTCTGGGCCACACTGTCCGCTGTGACCGGCGGGGCCGGGAGCCCTGGCAGTGCTCACGAACTGCAGATAATTACCTGTCAGCTGCAGCGCCAGTGGCTGTGGGCTGGGTGGGTTTTTGATGCTTTTTTTTTTCTTTCCTCTAACTTGGTCCTCTATAATTTAAGCTCTCCCATTCAGGCCTGTGATTGGCCAGTGCTGCCTGCCGTGGTTACAGAATAAAACCCGGGTTGTAGAGACCAAGAACACCCCCTCCTCTGAGTCAGAAGCCGGTTCCACTGTCCGTCTCTTCTGTCTGGGACCTGACACACACACACACACACACACACACACACACACACACACACACACACATTCTGAGATGTCCTAAATCATAATTACAGCAGCCGGAGAGTGAGTGAGACTAATAGCTGCAGGCCTGCTCTGACGAAGCTTTTCACGCGCCTGGTGTAACACCGGGACTTCAGGTGAGCTCCCAGGTGGCCAGTTCCACGACCATTCTAGAGAGTGTACGACCAGGCGCCTGCGAACCCAGGGGCCTCCACTTCTGATGGGCACATGAACCTTCCAGACTTGCCCACACTCTAGGCAAAGGAGCAGAGACATCTCCCTGGGGCTCCGTGTCCAGCCCAGAGCTGCCTGCATCACCACCAGCTCCTTCCCCGTTGCCTATAGCAAGTGTCAGCGCTTTATTTGCTCCCAAACCCCCACTGGACGCATGAACATGCTTGTAAACCCCCAGGACAACGGACATGTCTTCCCCCCCTCGCCATGGCGCTGGGCCCTTCCCTCCCTCCTTCCTTCTTTGCTGACAGTGTAGAATGACCAGATGTCCTGTTTTAAACAGGACAGAAAACAATGGTCCTGTCCCCTTTCAAACGGTACGTGGGGTCAGCCTAGTGACACCTTGAAGTTAGCCCAGTGAGACGACGCTGACCACACGCACCGTTTGACACGGGACAGGACTGCTTTCTGTTACGTTTAAAATGGGACAACTGGTCAGCCTATATCTGCGGCTACTATACCCTTTCAGCTGTGGAAGTTAAATCTTCCTGTTTAACAGACCTTGTAGACGGGCTTGACCTGCAGGAGGGGCCGTGGGGGTGGACTGTAGGAAGAACTTCCCGACCATCCTGACATGAATAGATCAGCAGTCTGAAAGGGAACCGCTGCGACCTCGGGCCCGGGAGGCCTTGGCGGACACCCCTTCGTCTAGCTTGGGAAGAGGCACACCAGGGAGGGGAGGAGACCGGCCCCCGTTTCCATGCTCACACCCGAGCTGGCGGGGGGAGCCCAGAGCTAGGACCCCTGACTCTTGGCCACTCTCATTCCTTCTTGCAACACATTTATTGGGGACAATAGAAGAGTGAGCGACCTAAACTTTGAATTCTGGTCCCATCACAGGCTAGCTGTGAAAGCTTGCACAAGCACTAACCCCTCTGTGCCTCAGTCTTCAGATCTGCCAAATGGGTATCGTACTAGTATCTGACTCAGGGATGTTGGGGGGCATCATACTCCCCATTGAGGTGAAAGCTGGGGGAAACCAGAGTAGAGAGATGTATCGGGGCACGTCAGCCCCACCTGAGCCCACTCAGGTCACATTCAGGGTGAGGAGACGGGGGAAAGGCCTTCATGGTCACTCAGCGTGAGGCCAGTGGGGATTGAAGCTCCTGTCCCCACCAGGTTGGATTCAGACCTCTGCGTCCCACACCTTTGTGTCCCCTTTCCCTGTGGTGACACCCCTCCCTCACCCCTGCACCTTCCCAGCTCCTTGCACAAACTCCTCCCTAAAAACACAGCCTTGAGTTCCTGCTCTGGGAAAATTGAGGGGGAGGGTTTATCCTTATCCTGGCTGGGTCTTCTCCGGTTCCATCCCACCTCCTGTGTTCCCCGACCGCAAAGAGAACTAAATAAACTCTGGGCGTCCATCTCTGACCAAGGGTGGACCCAACCCTGTCCTTCTAAATTCTGACCACAAGGTGGCGGCAAAGTCCAGAGGTTCTATGGAGGGGACCCCTCCCCCCCCTTAGGAAATACTTCACTGCCCACACCCCTCCAGGGGTCTCTGAAGTCCCCCTCCTGCAAGGCCAGCCCTTTCCTTTTGTCCCGGTGCTCTGGGCAGAGGCTGGCCCATGGCGCCTTCTCCCTCATACAGATGTGCCCACACTGATCAACTGCCTCTCTCGCTCAGTGCTCAGGGCTGGACCCCTCGCATAGCCAAACCCGTAGTTGCTCTTCCGTTGTCTGCTTATGCAATGAAGATACGCGTGCCCGATAATGACGAAGCATTTCTACCTAGAACCCCTCCATATACAGGCCAGGGGTCCTCAACCCCCGGATCACAGACTGTTGGTTATCTGTCTGTTAGGAACCGGGCCACACAGCAGGAGGTGAGTGGCAGGTGAGCGAAGCTTCATCTGTAGTTACAACCACTCCCCATCGCTGGCATCACCACCTGAGCTCCGCCTCCTGTCAGATGGGCGGCATTAGGTTCTCATAGGAGCACGAACCCTACCGTGAACTGCGCGTGCGAGAGATCTAGGCTGCACTCCTTATGAGAATCTAGTGCCTGGTGG
>PVJL010018481.1:0-15836 GCA_004026885.1 Lyroderma lyra | reverse complement strand
TGGAGCAGGCGTGGAGCAGGCATGGACCCGGGGTCCCAGAAGGCAGAGCGGCAGGCATGGAGCAGGCGTGGAGCAGGCATGGACCCGGGGTCCCAGAAGGCAGAGCAGCAGGCGTGGAGCAGGCGTGGAGCAGGCATGGACCCGGGGTCCCAGAAGGCAGAGCGGCAGGCATGGAGCAGGCGAGCAGAAGCAGCCAGCCATGGACAGCGCACTGAAGACGACACTGCGAAGGCACCGGGGAGCAGCCCAGGGCGGTGGGCTCTGAGAAGGCCCCCTGGAGAAGGAAGGGCACAACCGAGTTTCCCACCCCCATGGGCTCCTGACTGAGGAGGGCCTCAGAGAGGAACCTGCAGGTTCACTGGGGAGAATCCGACCAAGGAAGAAGCCGCAGAGGGCAGCCCCAGATTCTGCTTGGAAATCCTGCCCCAATCCCTGACTGACCTGTGAACTGTGTCTGCACAGGGCAGATGCGCGCAGCTCTGATTGTGACAAAAAGAGCTAAACAGTTACCCAACTGAGCACAGATATTTACAGCAGCTCTAGTCATCATCGCCAAAGTTGGGAGCAACTAAGATGTGCTTCGGTAGATGAATGGATAACTGAACAGACATCCAGACAACGGAATACATGCAGTCAGGCCATGAAGAGACACAGGAATCCTAAGTGCAAATGACCAGGTGTAAGAAGCCAATCTGAAGAGGCCCCATACTGCCCGATTCCAACCATAAGACATGCTGCAGAAGGCAAAACTATGGAGACAATGACAAGATCAGGGGTTGCCAGGGGCCAGTCAGGAAGGGGAGATGAAGAGGGGGAGCACAGAGGCAGTGAGACTACTGAATGGCACTATAATGGGGGACATATGTCATTATACTCTCAACAAAACCCACAAAGTACACAACACCCAGAGTGAATCCTAATGTAAACTATGGACTTCGGGTAATGATGACACGTCAGTGCGGGTTCATCGATGGCAGCAGACGTGCCATCTGGTTTGGGGTGCTGATGGTGGGCGGTGTGCATGTGGGGGGCAGGGGGCGTGTGGGAATTCTCTGCACTTACTGCTCAATTCTGACATGAACCTAAAACTAATAAAGTTCATTGTTTTTTAAAATGCCACATAAAACAGCATCAAAAACATGAAATATTTATGGGTAAGTTTACAAAATAAGTGAAAGAGTTGTATACTGAAAGGTATAAACACTGCTGGGAAATAAGACCTAGGTACATGGAGAGAGGTCCCATGTGCAATGATTGGAAGATTCAACACTGTGAAGATTTCAGTTCTCTCCAAATTGGTAGATTCAGTGCAGTCCCAATACAAATTCCAAGACTTTCTTACAGAAATTGATAGGCTGGTTCTAAATTCTATATGGAAATGCAAAGGACCTAGTGTTAAGAACCATACCGAGACTGAAATGCTACCCTACTTCAAGCTCAGAAGGGTCTACCACAGTTTCAAGAATTGGGGTAGAAGACATCATATCTCTGACTCAGAGATGACAAATAGTTTACCACTTACAGACATTCCACTCCTGAGTGTTTAGCCAAGAAAACTGAAAGCATAAATGTTCATAGCAACTTTACCTGAAATAGTCCAAAACAGGAAACTGAAATGTCCACCAATGAGTGAATGGGTAAACAAATTGTGGTATGTCCACATAATTGACAGCTGCCCGGCAATAAAAAAAATAAATTATATATATATATATGCAACAGCACAGATGGATCTCAAAATAATTACACTGAGTGAAAAAGAGCCAGACAGAAAAAGTCGTTACTATGATTTCAGTCATATAAAATTCTAGGAAGAATTTCTAACCTATAGCAACAGAAAGCAGGTCGGGGGTTGCCTGGGAAAGGAGGAGGGAAGGAGGGAAGGAGGCAAGGAGGGAAGGAAAAGAGGGGGGAAAGCGGGGAAGGAGGGAAGGAGGGAGGGAGGGAGGGGTGGTTACAAAGGGCCTGAGGGAACTCTGGGGCCATGGACACGTTCATTGTTTTGACTGTGACAGTGATTTTACAAGTACATACATGTCAAAACACATCAATCACACTGTATGCTTAGCTGCTGCCCAACGCATGAGAGACACAGTTTAGAGTTTGAGTTCAGCCAAGTTAACTTCCTGCTGAAACAAAAAATGAACACTCTTCAGAGAAACACAACAGAACCTATATTCTCGGCATACCATTCGCTATGACAAGAACATAGCAAAACAATATTAGACACATGGAGAACCAGGAAAATCTGATCTATCTCCCAGAGAAAAGATGACCAACAGGGACCAGCCGTAAGAGCCTATAACATCCTGGCTTATCAGACAGCAAGGAACCAATCCAAGGTCACCAGGCTCAAGTCAAAGCGAGCAAGGACAGACAGGAAGAGGCTTCTGCTGGCAAAACACTGGGCAGCTGGGCTCTGACAAGGACAGGAACGAAAATGGATTACAACCCTGCCCTCTGCTCACGTCACTGAGTTCACAGTATTAATACCATAAAATGTTAACTGGCACCTTCTGTAGGTGACAACAAATCATTCTGTTAACGTGAAAACTGAGTGCAAACAAGAAATGGAGCATTTATCCTGCCCATTATTTTATATAAACTATCCCACTGGGTAGCCAAATAGTACACAAGGAGGAGTGTCTCCGTGGAAAATAATTTCAATGTGTAATCAAAAAGGCTCCTTTTAGCTGGAGGAAGCGGCTGTGACCGGGATGCAGTGACTTAACTTCACAAAGCATTTCAGTCCCTCAGTTCGAAACCTCTGAGACCGCTTCTAAAATGAGTAGGTGGAACCTTTGCCTTTAAGAACGTCAGCATTAGCTATGCTTCATCTGAGATACAGGCATCTGGGCAGAACTTATGGTGTGAATGTATAGAGGAGGGATTATGATTTTCAACAAGGCATTCCAGAAAGTTCTCAATGAGAAGATGACATATAAATGAAGACCTGAAGAGGCGAGGAAGCAAGCAACAAAGCAGGACACACACACACACACACACACTCATACACACAGTCATACACACTCATACACACTCATACACACACACACACACACACACGTTTACACATACACATTCTTATAGGACAAAGGCTCTGGGGTCATCCCCATCAACAAGACACAGGTCACCTAACTTAGAAGAGAAAGAACATAATTTTTATTAATAGAAGCCCTATGATTAGATTAATTAAGAACTGACAAAAGCAGATACATGAAGAGCCCCACGAACCCAGCTTTAAAACCTGAGTCTGCCACACTGGCCAATCACATCACTTCTCTCGGCTTCCTCATGGACGAGGGCGGACACCCACCTCCCAGTGCGGCTGTAAGGCTGCACCGCAGGATGCACCGGAAGCAACACACATCTGACACATGGTGGGTGCTCGGAGTAAACGTGCTCCATGCCTGAGCACAGGTGCCCACGGTGGCAGCACCACGCCCGCTGTGCCCTCTGCCTGGAAGCCAATCACTTCCAGCCTTCTACTGCTAAAGGGACGAAGCAGGTCAACGTGTCATCACAAGGAGCTGTAAGAGGCCATCTGAGTGCTGTGCTTCCACGGGCACTTTGTGAAGTGGTAGTTCATGAAACAAGTGGGCTATCAGGGCACCGTCGCTCTTAGCCCAACAGCTTTGCCCTAAAAGACAGGAGGAAGTGAAGTGGTGGGACTGTGTACGAAATCAGTGAGGACGCCCACCGTCACGATCTGGGGGGCAGCAGCAGACCCCTCAGGTCTCCTTCCCTTCCCATCCGAGCACACCCAGTTGCCCCCGTACCCCGCTCTGCGGAGGGCTGCCTTCACCCAGAGCCCAGGGCGTAACTCTGAGAGCACTTGCTCATTTTTCTGTTCTACAGGGAAAGCAATACCTTGAATGTTCTAAGAAAAAACCAAAAAAGCAAAAAACCCAAATAAACAACAATGAAAAGCAAACCTGTCACGCACCAGTGGGTGTGAAGATGATGATGTGACGCTACAACAGTTAAAGTGCTGACGTGTTCTACATTCCAGGTCCTGTTCTAAGTGCATCATACATATGCAACTCACAGCACCCCCACGGTAAGCAGAGGCATCTCTGACGGTCAAACAGACAGAAAGGGAGAACCCAGCTGGACACACGAAGAGACTCTTCAGCACCACACAGCTGGGGATCCAGGAAGCGGGTCCAAGTTTTCTGACTCCCACTCTGCACCCACATCCGAATGAGAAAGCCCAGGACCTTCCCAACCAATCTGGAATGACCGGAACTTGTGAGAAACTAGTGAAGTACATGGACGAGGGCTGTCCAGAAAGTACCCCGCCGGGTCATAGGAAAAACAGAGGCAATAAGGGCTGCACTTTTCCCAGACAGCCCTTGCATATCACAGAATGAATCAACCCTGTCAACGACGGTAACTACAACCGAACTGACATGAGCGATTACATCACATAGGTGGCTCCAAAGCAGGAAGTGCCAGGGAGAAAAACTAAATGTCAATTTCAGTGACAGAACCAGGAGCCAAGTCCCAATCATACAAAACGATTGGAAACTGCCTGTCATATCAACTCATGTACGATTTGTAAACCAGTGGCTTTAGAATAAAGATGAGGATTTCACTTGTCCATTATGCAAATTCTTTGGGGAAGACCCTTTGTAACAGTCAGGTCAATTACTACTTTGAAAGAGCAGTTCTCCATGGGACAGGACGACAGGGACAGCAATATGACTGCATGTTCCCATCTGTAATACAACAGACCCCAAATGTGAGTATGCGACTGAGACCTTTCAAACCTATTTGTAATCTGTCAGTCCCGTTAATCCTCAAATGCCACTCCTACCTACTCCGACCTCCCCCAGTAATTCATCTGACAAATAGATAAAGTTTCTGAGAAATACCTAAGGTTGCTAGAAAAGAAAATATTGCAGAAATGTTGAAAAGAACCCCGGAGTGCGGCCGAGCTGAAAATCAGAGTGCCCCCCTAATGAGTCTGGAGAGCTAACAGCCGTCTCATAACTTCGCTGCCTTTCCCCTACCTTTTTCTTTCTTAACCTTAACAAAACATCACTTAAGATACTGAGGTAAATAACCATGTAAGAAAGCTAAGAGCTCTTCTCGGATGATATTTATACCCGTGTGAAAGAAAAAAGTCATTATTTCCCTCCAATCAAAATACAATTACCCTTTCATGAAATAACTCACAAATAGGATGAAGAATTCAAGCAACATAACATCAAAATGCCTTTTAAAACTGTAGAGCCGGTCTGAGCCGAGTCCTGTGACAGTCCCCCAAAATAATACACTATCCAGTGTCTACTTTAATGTTCCGAAGACTTCTCGGCACCACCCGGACTCTCTGGGAGTACCCATTGCTGCAGCTCAGGCACCCTGCCAAGCCCTGCTCCGGTTCCAAGGGCTCCCTACACCCGCCGGCCGGGAGAGGAGTGGCTAGAAGCAGGTCTAGCGCGCTCATGGGGCACGACGATGTGACAGGAGAGACACACTTGCAGAAAGGCGTTGACGTGGCCTGCCCGAGAGGCCTTTTCATTCAATTAATCTTTGTTTGCTTTTTTGCCTGCCTTCCACGCTCGCTTGTTTGAGGCGTCAGCATGACCACCCAAATAACTCCACCTGAGAAACACCGTGCTCACGTGCACCGATCGTATGCCACAAAAAGAGGAGTGCACTTGATTCCACCAAGGAGTAAACGCAAAGAAATTCGGGAACACGAACCAGGGAATTTCGAGCGTCCCAGATAGCCTTTTGTGATGGAACTACAACGTAATTCCATCGTAACATTCTAAGCACAGAGCTCCATCGGTCCGTCCTCTAGTTCTGGTTTTGGGGTGTGAACGGTGTAGACTGGTGTCCTCAAAGACACCCACCTGAAGCGGAGGGCACGACTTGTTTTCCAGAAGGATTTGTCACTTCACAAAGGGTCACAAAGGAGGGAACATTCTGGCTGTGTCTTAAATTCTGTTTTTAAAAACTGGAGTAGCACCCACGTTTGCAGATACACAAATCGCATCCGGTGGGCGGGAGGAGGTACGGTCACATTCCATGAAACGAAAGCAGGCAGTGCTTGGAGCCCACCAGCCCTAAGTGCGCTCCCGCCGGGACGGCCTTCCGCGGGACCCGGGGCACGGAAACGCCGTGACAACGCAAGCCCGCCGCCCTCTCGCCACCGCCGCGCTCAGGACGTCGCCATCGTGGCAGGATTCACGTCGTGGAAACACAGAACGCTTTACCGTCCTGCTGACTGTCTAGAGACTTAAGAAGGTGACAGAGAAATGCTGAAAACGCAGATTACATTTCAAAGTGTGTTGTATCTGTAGTCGTTTCACTGTAACCAGCACCAAAAAGAGAGGAGGAAATGCTGGCCCTGCATGGTGCCGACGCACGGGTCAGCGCCGCACACACACGTGTCCCTTCACCCCCTCCTCCTCGTTAACACAAGGGAGCTATTAGCCACCAGCACGCTGCAATCACACTCCTGTGCTGGCTGCAGCTGCAGTTGGGTCACGGACGTGAGAGGCCAGCAAAAGCCAGCAGGTGCATTCTGTGACAATCAGGAGGCTGCATGGGATTTACAATTGAGTAGTGGTCACTTTATTATTATTATTACTGTCTGTAAGTTGTGTGCTACACATTCACGCTGATCCAGTGTATAATAAACTCATAAACACACACACGGGCACTCTCTTCCAGAGGCAGCTGTGGAACGTCTGCCAGAGGGGGACCCGCTCCGATCGGCCTGAGTCCGTGTGCCCCCCACCCCACCGGCAGCCTGACAGCTCTCCTGCTAGCTGGTGTGACCCAACAACATGCGAACGTAGCTGTGCGCCAAGAAGATGTTATTTATGAAATCAGGCTGCTGCCCAGGAAGAGTTTGTCGACTTCTGGTTTAACTTAAGTAACACAAGGAAGGTTTCTGTGAGAATTTCACTTACTCGTCAACTATGTGAGCAACTTCCTAGCTAACCCATATGTAACTAGAAGAGGATTTCCTCAGTTTGGGGGGTACTATTTATCATGGCGTGGCTACAGGTATGACACATTTTGAAGTTTAATCGATATTTTCAACATTTTTCACTGATAAATCAAGCCCCGATCTGTACATAGATTTGCTGATCTCTGTGGTGACAGTCCTCCCACCACGGCTGGTTTCACATGACCAACGTGACACACCATTCTACAGTAGTCCTTCAGACAGACAAAATAAACAGAACCACAAAGATAAAGTAACTAGGATGTGATGAGTTTTGAGGGCCCCTGCTTTTAATATAATTTATGTAATTGTAAGTTTATGTGATTTGATTTTTTAAGAAAAGCTGTGTTTAACAACCAACCCACAAACTTTCTGAATATTTAACATTATTAGTATTGTCACAAGTAGGCATGAACCAGCTCCAACATGCCTCTGGTCCCACAGGCCGAGCACCAGACAATCGGAACACCAATAAGGATAAAATGAACTGCAATGGACTGACACCCATCGAAGTCTAGTTAAATCCATGAGTTCCTAATAATGTTCAGAAAACACACATGCACAACTAGTTGGCGACTGCGGAAAGAAGCTAGCAAACCAATTAACTGCTTTGAAAACTGATGAAGAAAAGAGATCAAACAATTAACCAGCCTTTCATATATAAACTGTACCACTAGGTAACCAAACAGCAATGAAGGTTTTCTTTATAGACGTACTCTAGCTAATAAAAGAAAAGGCTAATTACTCTTTTGCAACTTTTGTTGACTTAAGGTTCAATGGTTGCTAAACTCCACCCCCCCCACACACACACACGTGCACACACACTAACATCATGTGTCTCCTGATGGGATTACACGTCCTCAAGTATGAAAGAATGTTGCTAAAAGAATCCAAACTGACAACGATCAAGTTTTAGATCCAGCCACCGATTTACAGGATAGACAGAAGACCACGGAAAACAAAACCATTACAATGGTATAAGCAAACTTTAGACCGAAAAACTCTACAGGACAAACAACACAGTTTCTTCCACAAATGTGCAAATACAACAGGGAAAGGAAGAGAGACAGGGGGAGAGGGGAGAGAAGAGGAAGAGACATCAACCAGTAACAACGTGTTACCTGGATATGGATTCAAACAAAAAGGAAATAATAAACCAATACACACTTAGGAGACAATTAAAATGTTGAAAAAAGACAAAAAGACAGGCTATTCATTCAATAATACTAGAGAATGACTACTTTGGAGGGTATGATAGTACTAATGCCAGTTATGATAAAAAAAATAGTTCTTTACCTTTCTGAGACTAATATATTGACACATTTATGGGCAAAGTAATGTGATGCTAAGGTTTTCTTCACAATAGTATGAAAGGGAGATGTGAATGGGATGTACACAGATGGCCCAAGCACAGCCACGAGTGGATCCTGTTGAAGCCCTGTGACGGACACACGAGGCTAATTACTCTAGCCTGTTGACTTTGGTGTGTTTGAAAAATTTCTACACTAAACATGTTTTAAAATGTGAAAACGCTTCACTGACTCTCCTTCCCACTGAAAGAGGCAGTCCCCCTCCTGGTGACCTCCTTTGCTAAGGCTCTGCCCCTCGATCATCACTTTGCCCGAGTCATGCTGACCCTCAATCTGCCCCGCACCAGCCATGGGCCTCTTTGGGGCTTTGTATGATACTAGACTTCTCTCTGCTTGTAAGGCTCCTTCCCCAGATGTCTTCTCACTTGGCCATCTCCCTGACCTCTTCAAATCTCTGCTCAAATGCCCCTTTCTCCATGATTCTTAATGTAACTTGCTCCTCCACATCCTAGACTTTCATTTCCCCTTGATGCTATATTTTTTCTCATAGCACGTATCCCTTTCCAAAAATACTACACAATCTACTTCTTCATTATGTTTATTATTTCCTATCCCACCCACTAAAGCGTAAACTTCACACAGGGATTCCTGTCTGTTTTTCTCACATACATATTTCATGTGCTAAGAGTGCTTGGCACACACAACCAGAGATCAATACATTGTGTTGAATGAATTAAATAAAGAAATAGTAAGTACCATTAACATAAGTATGCAAATATCTTAAGAACATAAGGGTACAACTAACAGTGCAACTAACTAAGAAATCCGGGGGGAACTGGAAAATAAATCTAAAACCCTAAAGCTAAAATTTCCTCTCTTAAATACCAGCACAGGTATTACAAGGCCAATATTTTAAATAATGTCTACTTTTAACTTTAAATTTACATGTGGTATGGACTTTGCCTCCCACATGTGACTTCCTCAAATGGACAGCATGAGTTGTCCTATCAATTCCAAAATAAAATGAAAGCTCTCATTTGTGAGAGCAAATCAATGCGTGTGCTTCTTAATTAAAATAGTCAGTGTTTAACCTACAGGACGTCGCTGAGAAGAGAAGCCAACGCACAGCCTCGCTGTTCCTGCTGCCGAGCAGTTTCCTTTGGCTCATCCGAGAGGATGTGACAGGAGTGGGGGTCCATGTTACGTGTTACAGTAAACCCTGTAACACGTTGCTCAGTGGTTCCAACCACTTCTAATAAACACTACCCCCTTTTTAACCTCAAAAGATATCATGAACCTCTCCAACAATAGTTCCAATTCTAGGATATATTAATTAGGGAAATACATAGTAAAACGCTGTGAACTAAGCAATACTAAAAGAATTTGTACATTATTATCAACAACTGTTATCTACTTTTAAAATAGTTTTTATATATACACATACACATATACATATTCAAGATTTTTTTTTATTTACCCTAGATATAATGCTTATACCATATAGATTCACACATTCCATGCAATAACCCTAAGTCTCTGCAGAGGTCCAAGATCTGCAGGAGGAAACCACTAGCATAAGGTATCCCAAACCTCTTCGATGGACCCCTGAACCTCTAAGATAACACCCTATGAAATGGGAATACCACTTATGGCAACAGTATTTAAGCACAAAATTAGCTCAGTAATTAAAAACAAATTCTTTGGAATCAGAATGCCTAGGTTCAAATCCTGGGTCCCCTAATTACCAGTGTGTGACCTTAAAAAGTTATGCATCATCCTCACAACTCAGTTTGCTCATGTGCCAAACGAGGACAATAACAGTACTTAATTCACAGGCATATTATTAGGATTAAATGAGTTATTATATGGAAAGCCTTTGATCAGTGTGTGACAGCTAAGGCAGGGCATTAAGTGTTGTTTACTAAGTGTCATCGAACCCAGACCTCAGCCTCTTGTCCCTCAAGGTGTGACAGAAACTTTCCGTGTTATTTCTTTCTGCTATTAAAATTTAGGAAGGCAAAGTTGAAAAGAGAACGTTTCAAACAATACCTCGCCATGACACATGGGTTGAAACTTTTAATATCTGTTAAACTATAAACATATGGTTACCGACAGGCCCTCCTGCCACAGTAGGTTAAGGACCACTGTGGCGGGCCCGACAATTACACAGCATTTATAAGGAGACTTACGGTATGCACCATGCAGATATGTGAAGGTACAGAATTCTATGCCACTCATTTTATTTTCCCAAAGATTTTCTTAATGCCACAGAGGACAGTTCTAGCTATCCTTTCCTTCCTAACAAAGCCAGCTTTAATAAAAATGAATGCACTAACAACTTCATTTGAAGTTGAACTTTCAGAAATCCTTTAATGCAAAACTAAGTGTATCCCTGTTTCATATTTAACTTGCAATAGGATATCCAGCAGCTCCCAGGGGACCTGGAAAGGTTTGTTAGTTGATGACGAGTGGCCTGCTGAGATGGGCTCCACACACAGGTAATGCCCAATTGCAGACAAAATCTTCCGACCTACACCTCAGGCTCCTTTAAAGTTAATCTGAACACACTGTACAGGAAAGGAAATGAAAAGTGAGTTTCTCTCCTGCACCATGGCACTGGGATTTCCTGAGGGTTTCATTCCACTGCTGATTGGTCCAGAACTACTATTTCCTTCTAACTATTCCCAATGGAGTCTGTCACACATAATTAGGATTGCACACTAAAAAGAAGTGTTAAAGTGTAATAATGCTATTAAATCTGACAAATATTTTTTACTTTAACCCTCGATATATCAGGAAAAAGAGCCATGATCATTTCACATCTGGGTCTCATGGAGCCTTTAAATTTTTAAGCCATTTTATTAATAATTTACAGAAGTATGAATAAAAGCATAGTAAAAACAACTTTATTACAAATTGTAGTAAGATTTTAAACATAGCAAACCCTTTGTATCATGTAAATTTTGGTGTAGAGGCATAAAATATGAAAAAAAAAATTGTCACACATTCTCTTAACAAAACGGGATGGTCTAGGGTTCTTGTCATAAAAATACTATTGCTTAATGAATCCTTTCCTGTTGAGCTAACTGGATAAGAAAGCCATTATTATCTGTTTGTCCTGAGAAATACTGTCCTCTCGTCAACTTTTAGTTGAAGAAAAATTCATTTAGGGTATTGTCATCGGAAGTCTCCAAGCTGAGATTTCATTTATATAATCCATTTCTTCATCATCATCATCTTCATCGTCATCAGCCAGAAATGTTTCGATTTCTTTGTGAAACATGGAAAATGAAAAACTCTTTTTCACTATGATCAATGAAATCTAAAAGTAGATTAAAATGATGATGTGTCCAGTCTTCTTTAATAGATCATTGAAATAGAATATAATACTCTGATTGCACAATTAGAAAAATGGAGGATGACCATTTATTTCTCTATTGAATCATCCTTATCTGGGAGATTTCATCATTCTTTCATTTTATTATTTGAGTCTTCTTTTTTTAAGCAGAGTTGGGAATAACTGATGAGTAACGAGTGATAATAAAATAATTCCTTTGATGGTAAAATAGCAAAATGTTTCAAGACACAGGATAATATGATCCATAAGATCCCATAATATAACTTAGATTTATAAAAAGGTTCAATGGACCCATATGGTAATGGCAAGACAGAATGAGTTTTATTCAATTAAAAAAAAAAAAAGGTTTTCTTTGCTCTTTTGAAAGCCTCTAAGAATAAAAAATGATAAAATGCCAATGCTTTCAAACAGTAAGAACTGCTTAAAAACAAAACTCAAAAACAAGAAACTGGAGCCCATGGACTCTAACAATAGAAGAGTATACTCACAGATACTCACTAGGTATTTCAAGTCAAAATATCTAACAAACTCACATTATCTCCACATGCCCGGTCCACTCCACAAATGTTGTGGTTTACGCATACATTCTCATGACTAACAGCCACCCAAGCCAAATCATTCATTTCTGTTCACTCCTGCACCTAGCTCTGTCTAGCAAACAGAAGTCACTTAATGATGAGCACATAGGAGGTGACTTCACTAAATGAAAAAATGCAGTCTATAAAATTAAATACTGTTATTAAACTATGTTAAAATCAACCTGTGTGCACACATGTACATGTACACACACACACGCACAGAGGGCTAAATCACAATCATAATCGTGGTTATATTCCAGGGGGAGGTTTTTTTTAGTTCCCAAATTTTAACTAAGAAATTTAAAATACAATATCCCCCTCAAAATATGTTTAATCTAAGTTTGTAAAAAGAAAAATTACACTGTGAAATTCAATTCCGGTGAGAATGTTAGGATATTGGTAGAATCATACATTCATTATGGAATCGTAAAATGATACAGTTCCTTTGGAAAGCAATGTGTAATGCATGTCAAAAGCCATACATGTGTTTATACCTTTGACTTAAAAACTCCTACCCTGGGAATTTATCATAAGGAAATAATTTAAAAGAGAAATATGCACAAAGCTACTTGATGCAACATTTTGATATTTAAAAACATTAAAATTGTCTAAAAATAAGAGTAAATTATTTTAGTACAAGGCTAAGGAAATTATAGTACAACCTTTAAAAACAGTAAACATAAAATACATAGAAATAAGAAAAACAACAAAAATGTTAAGATTAAAAAATGGAACATGATGTTGAATAAAAAGAGTAAAAGAAAACTATTAACTATTTCAACAAACCAAATACTCTCTGCATAAATAAAAAAAGGTATAGGTGCTCTAAAATATAAGGAAAATTATAATGTCAGAATGGGGAAAATGTATTCATTTTTAAAGTATCTTCTAATGGAACTTTGAAGACAATTGTTTAAAAATCAAAACTGGAAAAGTAGATACTAATGGATAATAATTTTAAAGTTTTGAAAAGAAAATTTAGAGTTTCAGAAATATTAACATAAGGCCTTTGCTAAATGACAAAAAGAATTCTGTTCTAGATACTGTTTCCTTAAGGAAATAAGTATTAAATATAGTCTTATATAACTGCTCTAAAAAAGTTCCATAGAAGCTAAATTATTAACAAAATTATTATTCTTTCTAAAACAAGCCATCAGTGGTTTAAGTGGTATGCTTTTTCTTAAGACTTTGAAAACAATTTTTGGCTTTTAATTGGACCTTCATTAACACTAACAGAAAAGTGAAGAGTGCCACCTACTGAAATGTAATCACTTCCACATTAAAGAAGAAATCAATTTTCTTATTTAAACTGCAGAGTTTGAAGTCTCCAGCAAGAACAAAATGGATGATAATTAAATACTACTAGCCAGCAGAATATATTTAAACATTACATTTTTACTACATAATACTTGACAAAAAGGAACTATAAATTTAAACCGAGTCTGATTACATGAGAGAGAAATAATCAATTTAGAGTGTTAACTGTGCACATGGTAATGTATCAGAACAAAACAGCAACAATTAATAACAGTGCTCACAACAAAAAGAGAAAAAGTATTACTTCCTTCCTATGGTAAAATTAGATGCAAATAACTACAATTAAGTATTATCTAAAATAAAAGTTCTTAAATATGTCTAAGTGTTAGGCAAGGTTGATTAAAAGTTACCAGAAGTGATCGGTTAAACTTGAAGTCCGTTAGCACAAGACAAAGGAGGAGACAGAACTCTGAAAGACGATTGTACAGATCTGGCCAACACACAGTGCACGCTGGCGTCTCTCTCTGCAGCCCCTCTCTCTGAGCTAGTCGGTGCTGCCCGGCTCTGAGTGTGGCCCGGCCCTGCAGGGTGCAGTGCAACGTGCATGGGAACGCGGGGACCCCACCTCACTTAACCAGAATGGAGACAAACCCCCTACGTGTGACTCTGTGAGTCCCACTCCATGCCATAGCACTGCACACACCACGTCAGAATTTCCGCACTGGAGAGAACGGGAGTGGACATCGCCCCCAATGTGCATGCTTAGTGGAATGTGAAGGTTTGGGCAGGACATAGGGTATGACAACCACTGTACTTGGGGCTGAGCATTTCCAGAACCAACTGTCAGGCAGGCTGCTGTCAGACGACCATATCAAGGACCTATGATAACAAGATAACCCTGATCTCACACAGTTATAATAACCCCGTGGAGGCTAGCATTCCCAATTTATGAAGGAGGGCACTGGGGCTTGGGAGAGAGTGAAAACAAAGGCTTTGAATCGCTGTAACTCAACGAAAGAGCAAGCTACACATTTTTGGTAATCAAACATCACATTACTGAAGGAAACGTAAGGCATCATCTACAAATGTTATATATAAGCAATAAACTAAAGGCTAATGTTTAGCCTTTGGTAACAAAACTGATGTTAGTTGTTTTCAGCAATTTCTGTTCTAAGAACTCAACCAGTATTAATTCAGTATCCAACAATGACAAGCAGGGTCATGGTCAGATATACCCACCACACCAGGAGGTCAGTGGAAGGCGAGCCCTTGCACCCCCATAACGGAGCACGGCACCAGGCACAGCGGACACTCTGTAAGTAAACAAGTGCCATCCACTGCCCTTAACAAGCAGAGAAGCCTGCCCGTGTCTCAGGTTTACCCTACATTGTGTGAATCCTGAACTCAACCTGATTCCTGCTTTTCAAAAGTAAAGAAAAGGTTTTGCTGGAGCCCTGCCTCAGAGATATAAGGTGCATACTCAATTTTATCTCCCGAGCAGGCCAGTCTGCCTAAGACGTGGATAGCTAGATATCTAGATAGCCGAACTGCGCCCCTGCCCCATACTCTCCACAACTCCCCTTCACCACATCCTGTCCAGTGCACGTCTCCCACAGCTGCTCTGGCCTCTGCATCATCCCCCCCCAGTCAGAACTCTATGAACACCCACAGGGTCTCCTCTCTCTTGTGCCCACCCTTCCCATTGCCAGCAGGACCTACTAACTTAATCACCGTATCCTGGCTATTTAAAATGCAGCCATTGATTCCCTCATTGCTCAGAGCAGATGAGGTAAATACTCCCAGTGACAATCTGAACCCACACGTAAGTGACAGTCTAATCTTTTCTTCCATGTAGACTGGAAGCTCCATGAAGGCAGAGGTGGCCCTCTGGTTCGCTTCCACATTCCCAGCAATCCACTGTGTGTCTGGCACAGCTACTGGATGAATGAATGAAAAAGTGATTTTGAATTTCCCTTTAGCACCGAAGGCACAAGATCAGAATGGAACCACTGTAAATGACCATATTATTTTACTGCAAATAACTATATTATTTTAACTAAAATAGGAAAGCTCTGGGTAGCCACAGCAGGTAATTAGTTAAGTAAAATGCAATTACTGCATTGTCCCAGATAAATTTCAGGAAGGCAAGACAGCAGAAACCCTAAGTTATAAGAAAAGCACTGTGTTTCGGTGATACGCCAAGTCAGCCAAGTAACACCACCTCCGTCACCGCACACTCACCCCCAACACATACACCACACACACGCGCGCACACACACACGCACACACACGCTCACTCACTCACACCCACGCACACTCACACCCACGCACTCACACGCACATACACTTACACTCTCACACACACGCAC
>PVJL010018480.1:0-15830 GCA_004026885.1 Lyroderma lyra | reverse complement strand
AGCACACAGCACACGGCACATGGCATATGGCACATGGCATACAGCACACAGTAGATCCCAGCCCCACGGCACATGGCATGTGGCACATGGCACATGGCACACGGCATACAGCACACAGTAGATCCCAGCCCCACGGCACACGGCATGTGGCACACGGCACACGGCACACAGCACACGGCACGTGGCACACAGCAGGCCTGCAGCCTCACAGCACCCGCTGCTGGGCCCAGGCACCCCCGAGGGGCTCCGGGAGGTGGCACCACCCAGCAAGGTCCGGGCAGGTCCTGCCTCAGCAGAAGATTGCTGTCACTTACAGGAGGCTGGAAGAGACCACAGTGGCCGCTGCAGGAGGGGCTGGCCCGGAAGGGGCCCAGGTAACCTGGCGAGGACGTGTCCCGCGTGCTGCCTGTGGCTGTGGTCACACAGCAGCACGTTTCTCCAAACCGGCAGGTGGCACTTGGCAGAGTGCGGGCACGCATCACTGTCTCGCTTGCGTCTCGGCACACCTGGCCTCAGAGAGACCCCATCCAGCCTGGAATCTGTGTGTCTGCAGGTTTGTCCGGGGCCCAGGACACAGTGTCCCCGAGAGATGCCCAGGGCGTGGCTCTCCGAGACAGGGGCTGAGGGAAGGCCGCTGGTGAGTGGCCCGGCCACCCGGAACCCGGCCCTCCCGGCCCTCGTGCGTCCCTGTGTCTGTTAGGACACTCAGGGTCCCCGGGTCACAGAGCCACACACGGGCACACCTCTTCCAGCCCGCTGACCCCGGCGTGATGGTCAGAGCACACCCACCGGCCCACGCGGACACGTGTGTGCGTCCCCACGACCCCCGTTAGCATTCCCACCCCTCCCCCGTACGGACGAGCGAGGTGCCGGCGGGACAAGCGCGGCCCGACCGGGGACGGCTCACGGCCGGGAGGCGCGTCTGCGTGGCCAGCTGGTTCCGCTCGGTGCGTGCAGAACACACGGCACCTGCAAGTTGCATGTTTTGGGAGCGTCATCCATTCACCCACGTCACCTGCACCCCGGTTCCAGCCAGCGCCTGCGTGCAGAGGACCGTGACTGCAGCACCGCCGTTCCGGGGCCGCGTGCGTGCGTGCGTGCGTGCGTGCAGACGGACCTGCCAGCTCTCCGCCTCACGGGGGTCTCTGCTGACGTCCCGCACCGCCGACGCACGCAAACTGCCGCGCGGGCAGAGAGCCTGCACAGCTGTAAACTGAGGCAGGGAGCCCGCAGACTGCGTCAGCCCCGAGCTCTTCGTAGGGACACCTCCCCGAACAGCAGGCGGGCTGCAGGGAGACGTGCGCACGGCGCCCACGCGGCCCCTCCAGCCGGCTGGGCACCTGTCCCTGCGTGGCAGGGACCTCATGTACGTCGTTCCATCTCGTCCTGCAGCGAGCCTCCCAGACTGCCGTGTGCTCTCCAGTTCACACGCGAGGAAGCGGGAACTCACCCCCAGACGTGCACTGCGATCCCCAGCAACATGGCTGCTCCTGCCCGAGCCCACCGGCATCCCTGCGTGAGCTGTGGCCTCCAAGCCTCCCAGCAACCCGTCAGCCGTGACCTGTCCCAGAGGTGTCCCTGTCCACCCAACGCGGGCGCCCACCCATCCCCCCAGGAGAGCACGCCGGGGTCGCACCCCACAGCCTTGGACGCGTGTGCCAGGCAGTGGCCCGGCCCGTCCTCAGGTGGGAGTCGGGGGTCCTGCTGGCTCCTGAGCTCTGACTCCTGTGACACAGCCGGCACTGCAAAGAGCCACACACTCCACAGAGAGACTTCAAAATGTCACCAGCATCCCCCAAACAGAGTGACCTTTCGTTAACAATCGTCGGTGCATGCCGATGGGACCCTCTCTTCCTGGGAAATGACGCTGAACAAGCAAATGGGAAAGCATCTTGGTGGAACTGGGCAGCCGACCAAACACGGGGACAGGCGAGGTTCCAGCCCCTGCCCGCTGTGGGGACCAAGACGGGTGTCCCCCGGCTTCCAGCTTGTCCAACCACCCGTAACCGTCCCCCTCCTGCCCCCTTCAAGGACCTGGGGGTAGGAGGAGGCAAGAACGGAGGTGAGGGGCTCGCGGCCATCCCACCGCCCGAAGCCTCTGTGCGTGGCGTCCCGTAAGACACCAGCCCCTCGGGACCTCCGTGCACGGCCTGGCCTGCCTGTCCCACCGCATCTGTGCAGGACGGCTCTGCTGCCCCAGCCGGGCCCCGCCCTGGGCTCCTGCTGGGAACTGACTCACACATACTGCGCGTTGGAGAGCACGTGCCCAGTGACAGCGCCTTCTCCCCGGTTCTGAGGCCTCCCTACGTTGGGGTGCAGGAGCCCAGGGCCCAGCACACACCTGTGCCGCTCGGCCTGCAGGGGACCTGAGCCATCTCCCTGCCCCGTCCAGCGGCCAGGTGCCCCCGGCCACAGCCCGCTCTCGGCAGCCTCCGCCACACGGCCCGGCCCGGGTCCCCGGCTGTGAGCGTGCACGGTCCCTGCCCGAATCGTGCGTCTGACACAACCCCCCCTGGAAAGCTGAGTCACGTCTTGTCATCTGCCCCTCTTGGGGGTCTGGCCTTCCAAGGCCACTGTCCTCGGGGCAGCTCCCCGTTCCCCTGGGGCGGGCCGCCCTGGGCTTGGCTGCTGTGCAGACCCGTCAGAGCTCCGTCACCCTCTGCGCTGACGTCGGGCACCAGCTTATGGGCGAGGCGTGGGCGTTGGGAGGGACAGAACCCGAGTCCCACGGGGTAACGCTTCTCCCAGCCCAGGAGGACACACTCCCTGGGGGCTGTGGGCAGGGCCCGGGCTGGGGGGGGCGGGGACTCAGGCGGGGCCACAGCCCGGGCCCCACCCACATCCCCTCCTCCCGAGTGACTCAGCGAACAGTGCTGACTTACATTTCCACGTGCAAATAGGAGTTTTCCCACCCCTGACCCCTCAACAATTAACGACTGACCGTCTATCCACGGACAAGGCGGCCTCGCGTGTGGGGCCTGTCTGCTCGCAGCAGCTCAGGCTGCGGTGAACATAGTAGGTGAACGTAGTAGGTGAACGTAGTAGGTGCTCAACTAACGTTTGCTGGACGAAGGAAGGGCTGGGTGCAAGCCGTACCGCGACGGCACGGCTATCACCGTGTGCCCACCGCCTAGGCATCTGGGATGTGACCACGAATAAGCAACCATGTGTCCCACGGTGTTAAAGGAGAAAGCTCTGCAGACGCCGTTACAACACCGTGAGGCGACCCCACTCGGGACCCTGGTGATGGGTGTCGGGACGGCTGCCATGGGGGCAGGGGCAAACCCTGAGACCGACCTGGAAAAGTGGGGTGAATAGCCAAGGAGCAGAGTGGGGCGTCGGGGATGGGATTGCTGTGATGGCGGGGGGACTCTTGCTAAACCAGTTTCTTGTGACACGAGTCCCGAATAAATTCACTGCCTGAGCTCTTTGCACTGTGGTTATTAAAGACCTTAAACTCCCACAAAACGTTGCAGCGTTCCTCAGGGGGAGCACGCTGGCGCCATCGGCATCTGGGGCGCACGATCCTCGGGCTGACGGGAAAGGCGGGGGCCCCACAGGGCCACCCCCAGGGGTGCCTGAACCCTGGCACCTCTGCCCAGTCCCTCCCGCCCCAATGACAGGCGACCCTCACTGGGGACGGGCCTGGCTTCTCCCTGTGTCACTTCTCTCCCCACCGACAGGAGGACAGAAGCTGAGAGCTACTTAGTATTCCAGGCACGTGGCCGGCCACACACCAGCTCGGGCCGCGACCGGTGCCCCAGCGCCCCAGCTCCAGAGTGCTCCGCCAGCGTCCTCCCCGCCCCTAAAATCGTCAGTCCCCGCTGCCCGCGCGCCTCTCCGTGATAATAACAGCCTGTCCACGTGCAGCCGGAGCTCAAGGGATCCCCGAGGACCGCGCGGCATTTGCATACATTTGTATAAGTTATGCATCTGTATACCCTCCTCTTTAACACTGCACCCTAATGAAATCACTCAGACGGCGCATTAGGAACACGATTTACTCAGGGAAGCCTGACCCTTGTCGTGGTAAATCATTTGAATGATCATTTGAATATATTTGCACAAGTGCACGTTCAAACGGCCCTCCACCAGGTTTGCAGAATTAATGAAACAGTTCGGCTAACTTTGGGGAGTGGGGGGCACGTCAAGTTTGCCTGAAGCCGCTCAGGGTGTCTGGGACCTCCGGGGCCACTGGGCGTCCCCCGGGCGGCACCAAGCCTTGGCGAGGGCATCACGGGGCATCTGGGGATCAGCCCCCGCAAACCCCCAAAACCAGGTTAACTCCACCACCCGGTGTGGAAAAATAAGGCTGCGCCTGGCAGAGACCCAAGGGCGTGCAGAAGCGCTAACGCCGCCCAACAGGGCGCCCACGCCGGGAGCTGGCTGCACTCAGCCGTCACCTCAGCCGTCACCTCCGGGGGCGCGGGGAGCCCCTCCCACCGCGAGGCGGAGGCTGCGCAGGCGCCGGGGCGGCCGCTGCGGGGGAGGCTGGAGAGCAGCCAGCTCGGCGCTCCCCGGTGATGTGCTGCAGCCTTGCCCGAGGCGGATGGCTTCCCAAGGTCGGGGCTCAGGCTCCCGCGGCCCCGCAGAGCCGGTGGGGTTCAGAAGGTTGGGAGTCGGGCCTGGGCAGGAGGGCCCTAGAGCCCCCCGCCCGGCTTTGTACTGCACGGGGCGCATCTTCCACGCACGCAGTCCCCTTCGTGTGCTAGTCGCGAAAACCCTCCATTAGCAGCGACAGAGGCTAGCCCGCCCGGCATGGGGCTCGCCACGGGTGGCTGGGCTGACGGGGCAGCGCAGCGATGACCATCAATCAGCCTCTGCCCTGAGCCCCCGCTCCTCCTCCCCCGCTCCCCGGCCCGACCCCAAGGACGCCATGCCGGCCCCGCCGGTGCTCAGGGAGCAGCCTTGCCCCCCACTGGAAGCCCTGGTCGGGGGCACCCCATCCAGACAGAGCAGGAGCGGTGGGTGGGCGCCTGGGACCCCTCACCTAATGAGAATGAATTCTCCCCTCAAAGCACGACCAGGCCGCTGGCCTGCAAGAGCGACACCCCTCAGATCACTGGGTCCCCCGGAGGCCGGCCTGTGCACCCCACTATCAGAGCCCACTTTCATCCGTTATGGGCAGGGCCCCGAGGCGCCCCAGGCTCCCCAACCCAGAGCCCCAGCATGGACATACCAGACCAGTGAGCCACACCGTGTCCACCCCACTGAGGATGGGTCCCCGAGCGTGGTGACCACATCCCTGCCCTGGGGATCCTGCCAGGCCAGACGTGTGTGCCAGTCTGGTCCATCGCCTGACCCCGTCGTTACCTGGTGGCAGTGCCCTGGCCTGGGCCTCGGCACCCCAGGGCTCCATCCACGCCTCCGAGTCCGGCTCACGGCGAGCTCCCCGGGGTCAGCAGGATGGTGGGGGCCCGTCTGAGCTGGGCTCACCGTCCTGCGCAGACGTGGTGACCTCCGGCCACAGTGAGCACGTCCTTCGGCAAAATGTCCTCGTCACTGTGGCGTCAGCCAGGCCAGGCTGCGGTCGGGGGGACATGGGCCTGTCCCCTCCCATCCACAGTCCCCCCGCACCTTTCTCCAGCACAGTGACAACACGTTTGGGTTAAAGTCATTCATTCTCCCTTCTAAGCAGACGGCATACGTGTCGGGGACGTGAAGCCAGTGCTTCCAGGGTCCCTCTGTCCCTGAGCTGCACAAATGGTCACTGTCCTGACAGGAGCTCCAGGGGCACCGCTCACCACGGCTGCTGGGGCTCGGACGCTGCCCCCCAAGAACACAGGACGCCCAAGGGGACCTGTCGTTCCGCCGGCCGATGTGAACAGCTCACGGGACAACGGACAAGACGGCAGCCCCCGCGGGGTGGCACGTGTCAGGGCGCTGCGCGTGGAAATGGCCCAGGTCACACACACGTCACTGGTTTCTCCTGCTGGGGGAAGAGTCCATTCCCTCCAGGTCAGCTGAGTTGGGACTCCACGTGCGTGGACGCGCCCAGCAAGGTCTCACCAGCACCAGCAGCTGGCTGTGCCCTCTGGCCGCAGGTGCCGGTCACGTGGTGGGACAGTCCTGTGCTGGCAGTGGAGTCACCCTGCGACGGACATGGCGGGAAAGCACGGGGTCAGGCGCGAGGTGGCACGTCCAGGCCGCGTGCATCGTGACAGGCTCTCCATGTGGCCTGTGCCCACCACTGGACCCCGTCGGAGGGCGGCCAAGGCCCCTGTGCATCCCAGCCCGTAACTTCTTGTCGGGTGTGGGTGGTGACAGCACCTTCTCTGTCCAGAAATACGGCATTTCGAGGCGTGTGACCCACCCTTCTCCGTCCTGGCCGGGGCTTGTGAGGCGGGCTGGGCGCGCTCCTCCCCCAGCCACACCGCGAAGGCACCTGTGCGTCGCCTTCGGTGGCCCTCCGTGTCATCTGTCACGCTGGGCCTTCAGTCCTTCGGGCGGGACCTGTGTGCGCGCTGAGCAGCAGGCCGGCCACCCTCGTGCCCGCGCACACAGACTGGGAGCACTGCCGACTCAGTGACCCTGTCCTCGCTGGCGCGCGGGGCCCCCAGATGCACAACGGGGTTTCTGAAACCAGCCTTCCGTCCCCTCTTCCGGGACACACGCGGCTCCCTGTCATCCTTTCTAATTCGTCGGAGTGTCGGACAGACCCATCCCTCCTTCCCTTTTTCTTTCTAAAAAATTGTCCTCTTTAATCTGAACATTATTCCATACATTCAGTTTGGAACAAAACAGTTCAGTTTTTAAAATAACCACACTCAAATCTTTTCGGGGGAAGCCTAATGGGGAGGGGGATGGCGCCCAGCGGCCCCATCCGGGAGTCCGGTATCCGTCGTCCCTTCGTGTCTGAGTCCTTCCCCGTTAGCAGGTGTGTCATCGTTCTCATGGCGGTCCCAGGCGTTGCCTATCCGCCGTCGGCCCACTGGCAGCGATGGCTGCTGCTGTGAGTGCAACTCGCCTTCTACCGCATCTCCTCGGTGCTGGGTGCTGCTTGAAATTATTTCCGGGGACATCGCGCACGTCCCCAGGAGACAGGCGTCCACAGGAGACTTCGCACTTGCTTTGACCGCAGCGATGGGTGGGAGTGCAGCCGACTCAAGGAGCAGTAAAGACGCTGTGAGGACGGTGCCCTGCCACCCCAGCCCACAGTGTCACATGAGCGTGGGGGACCCAGGCTGTGTCCTCGGGCTGCTGGGTCACTGCACTGATGCCTGTGTCTGCTGCAGAAACCACTCGGTCTCCTGAGCCGTGTCCCCCGCCCCCCGTAAATGGGGACACTGGTGTAACAGCCCCCTGGATGATTAAAGACAGAGGTGCCTGCTGGGGGTCTGTCCTCAGAACGTGCTAAGTGTGTCATCACCAGCTGTGTGTCCGCAGGAAATCTATTCAGTTGGGTTGGGCTTTACTTTTTTCATCAAAAAATAAAAGTAAAGACATTGAGGTCCCTCTTCCCGCCTACTTCAGAGCCCTGGCGCCATGATGAATGGGGACGTGGGGCGGTCACTTTATACGCCGCAGTGTGACACAAGCGTCCGGTGTTACCACAAAGGACACGGTTATGACACCGTGTCCGCGTCCCATTTCCCTTTTTCCCCAGAGCCATCTGGGTTTTGTGTTTGTTCGTCCACCAACTCGGTAAACACTCAGACCCACGGAGTGTCCGTCAGGCGCCGTGCACCATGTTGTAACCGGCTCCAAGCCCCGCACGGTCCCTGTTGCTGACATTCCCCGTGAGTGTCCCCCGGCAGGTTTCAGATGGCCCCCGAGATGACCTGTGGACCGAGACCCACCCTGGTCGGTGCCCTGAAGGGTCACTAGCAAAGTGACTCATCCAGGAACTCGGATTTGTCTCCTACAAATAGTAACAATAAAAAAGCTTGACTAAGGGGTAGTGACCCTGTGGCTGAAAGCTGCCAGGACGGGTGTCACCCAGAGGCTGGGAGGGAAGGACCCAGGGCCGAGGGGAGGTGCTGGTGCGCGGGGACACCTCTGTGAGCGGAGGCGGTGACCTTGCCCACGCTGTATTTTTAGCTGTGCCGTGACCACACACACGCTGTCCATGTCGTAGCCTACTTTCACAGACCAGAAGCTCGGGCTCACACTTACGCCGTGTCCTTGCGTCTCAGAGCCACAAAGGGATGGTGGCATTTTGCCTCAAGCCTGCAGGGCTCCCTAGGTCACACCGCTGCACTTGGGAATGGGAGGATTTGATTAAATAGCTTGTGTTCCTTTAGAAACCTCCAGAAGGCAGAGGGGGATTAGCAGGGGAGTTGCTTACAAACGTGTTGGAAGGACTAAAGGAACAAGGGTGTCGGCACCCAGACACCAGGAGGCCCATAGGGACGCGGGACAGAGCCCTAGCCAATTGAGTGCTAAGCACCCACCTGGCCCCGCCCACTGAGGCCCCGCCCAGCGACCCCGCCCAGTGCCCACTGCTCCCCTTCCCGGTCAGGCCCCGCCCCACCCTGCCCCTGGGGCCCCACCGCGGCCCCGCCCCTCTTGAGCCCCGCCCCACCCTGCCTCTGGGGCTCCGCCCAGCGCCCCACCTTGGCCCCGCCCCGCTCAGGCCCCACCCCTCTCGGGCCCCCCAGGGCCACACCTGTAGCAGCTGCTGGCCCGGGGGAAGCACGACGCGGGGCCCGGGAGCAGGGCGGTGGGGTTGTGGCTCCGGCCTGCAGCCCTGACGCACGGAGGTCAGAGGACTGGTCTGGAGAACGCGCAGGGCACGTGGACTGCTGCTGCGATTGAGATGCACCTGGCCAAGCCAAGACTTTGCTGGGGAACACGAGAAACAAAACGGGGCTCCACTCAGATGTTGGGGCGCGCGTGGGGAAGGTACGCCCTAACGCTCGCTTCGAGGAGAGCCTCTGGTCCTCTTCCTCCCCCTGTGCCTCCTGCAGCCTCCAGGACGCGCACGCTCGGGGAGGTGATCACTCCGCGCTGGTGGAGCCCAGTGAGTGACAGGCCCTGACCCGCGGTGTCTGGCCCCCAGCTCAGAGTCCTGGAAGCAGCGGGACCCTCGCACCGCCGTCACACGACCCACCAGCCCAGCCAGCAGCCCCGGCTTCGGCCCCCTGGTTTCTCGGATGCCCGAGCCGCCCGCACTGCCTTCTGTGAGGCCACGTGCAGGAGAGGGGCAGGGCCCATGAGCCCCAAACCCTTACAGCCTCTCTGGGTGTCGTCAAAGGGAAGGGAATTTAATTGTCATCGGCTGGGGTCACCATCCTGGCCCTTCTTCTGGGCTAGGACGCCTCCTGCAGCCCCGCACGGCCCTCCGAGAGCTCCGGCACCCACTCTTTCATACGGTTTGAACCGGGAGGGCACCGTGGTTCCCCGTCCCGTTTAAAACGCTGCGTCTGGTCAGTGTTCCACCCACAGCCTCTCTACAGCCCAAGTCGTCACCCAGCAGCATCACAGCGTGAGTGCAGCGCCGTGCCGAGCCGGGGAAAGAGGTGACAGCCGTCCTCAGGCCTGTCCTTTACACCCACGACCCTCAGACACAGGGAGCACTGCGCACCTTGCAGCTCGCACGTGCGCCTGAGGGACCCCTGGGCCTCTCCCTGCTGCCGGCCGACGACGGTGGAGCGTGCTGGGGGCGATGCGGCTCTCCCAGCAGAACGAGGGAGAAAACCCGCTGACTTCCCTCCTGTGCTGCTCGAAGCGGTTGCCGCAGGAGCTCTCCCGGCACAGCCCCCGATTCTAGAAAATCGTCTTCTTTGTCCTACTCTCCTGACAAACAAGGGACACGAGAGCTGTTCCCAGGAGGGCTCAGGCAAGAGGAGTGACATCGGAAGGGCACTTCCGGGAGCACTGCGCACATTTCATAGTTGAGGCCACTGGCTGCAGAAATAATTTTGCAAATTAAAATTCAGGTGGAGAAACAATTGCATGAAATACGTTCAGAGCCTAAGGAAGTGAGTGAGCCCAGAGATGCCACACCACGGGGCTGGCCCTCTGTGATGGCAGGACACGTCTGCACGTGCCCCTGACGTGTGACCGACGTGTGCAAGAGGCAGACAGACGGTGGCCCCTGAGGCCGGGGCGCCACGTGTGAGATTGTGAGGTCCCTCGTTTCCTCTCGTTTCTGTAACCTCCTGGAGCGTTGACAGCAGACACCTGGGCCACGTGGGTTTTCCCCGATTGCACAGCATCTAGGGAGGGAGTGAAGGTTTGCATCGCAAAGGCTCCTCGCCAAGCAGCCCCCATGAGGACGGGGACCCAGGTGTTCCCCCCCAGGAATTTGTTCAGCTGCAAGGAGTGCTGGAGGGAGGGGCCCCAAAGCAGCATCGAAAAGCGTGCAGCTCAGAGAGCACACAACCTCAGTGCACTGACCCCGCACCCAGGGCTGCACCCATCCCACAGCAGCCCCGGGGGCCAGGCTCCCCGCAGGCCCCCGACACCCACTCCCGTCCCTTCCCTTAATTCAGTGCCCAACTGCTCCACGTGGGCATCGGTCACCCCCCGACTCTGACGGCTCTGTCTTCACTCACGAGCCATCTGACCAGGATGCCTTCAAACAGCCGAACGAGCACAGTCCACGCAGGGAGGAGTCCGCGCTCTGTGTGGAGCGTGTGCCCCGTCTGCGTCCACCAGCCAGCTCCCTTCCTTCCCTCCCGTCTCCACGTCTGAAGCTGTGACAGGAGCACCGTGCACGGAGGGGTCAGAGGGCTGGGGTGCGGGGAGGAGAGGTGTGGGGGCCCCGAAAGCACACGCGTGCTGAGACTCTGAGCAGGGCAGCGTGCTGAACCCGCACGCTGGGAAGCCTGGGCGAGCACGGTCCCTCTGCCGCTCACGGCCACCACAGCGGGTTGCACAGGCTCCGGGACTGTGCTCTTCACAGAGAGCTGCCCCACTCTGATCCTGACTGACGCAGAGTTCTGTGTCACGTCACGTCCTGTCTCCTGACTGTGGTGAGAAGAACGTGTGATGTAATGAGCCCGTGCGCCCCTGCAGTCCCTGCACCGAGCCCGTGCGCCCCTGCGGTCCCTGCGCCGAGCCCCGTGCGCCCCTGCGGTCCCTGCGCCGAGCCCCGTGCGCCCCTGCGGTCCCTGCGCCAAGCCCCGTGCGCCCCTGAGGTCCCTGCGCTGAGCCCCGTGCGCCCCTGCGGTCCTTACACCAGCTTCATTCATGTCATGCACAAAGCAGTGACGGTCTTTAAAAAGTCAAGTGGTGGTTCTCCTAGAAGCAACAAAAAGGTGTGTTTGGGCTGAAAATGGTCTGTGGTTATTTGCCATTTATCTCCCCAATGGAACTCACTGTAACACCATGAGAGCAAACTCTGTATGTGGGAAACTTGTTTGTGGAGCATAAACCCTTTTCCCAGCGTAGTTTAGTAGACTTACTAGCTTCCTGGTCAGAAGTTTGAATCCCTACTTCCGTGTCAACAGGACGGGGGTGAAAAGCCAGCATTCGAGACGGAGATGCACAGTTCTGAGATGCAGCTGTAAACGTGCTCAGTCGACAGGGCCGCTCACCTTGAGTGTCTGTGGGACGCGGCCCGCTGCGCTCCAACCCCTGCCGTGTCTCACTGGGACCATCGCTGTCACCCTGAGCAGTCTGCGAGCCTCCGCCTCACCCCCTCCCCATTCTGGTCCAGCCCACCGGCTGTACCACATGTGTCCCCCTAACATGCACGTTTGGGAAGGACTTGGTTCCTCCCTCTTGCAAGCTCTACAGCTGAACATCAAAATACTTCATTTGCTTTCCTACGTATGGGCGATCAGCCCGTGCACGCCTCCACGCCCATCAGCATAGGTCACCTAGGTCCACCGGGTCCATCCCCCCTGTCCTGCTGTCCCTTCCTCATCCCCAGACCCATCTCATAGGTCACAGTCCCAAGGAGCCTTCCAAGACGTCCCCCTGCAAAGTCAAGCTTCCATCACCGCAACGACCACCATCACCGGTACCTATGTCTCTGCCCCTGACCCATCTAGAAGCTCACCCCTCCCGGGCTCCGGCCAGACGCACCTGGGTGCCACCCCACTGCAGCGTGCAAAGCACAGGACACTTGACTGTCTCTTATTTGTGGTCTCAGTAAAATCCAGATTCCCCACAGACCTGGAGCCATGATCCAAGTCAGGAGAGGATACATAAAATACACAAAACACTCATCTCAAATTGAAGACTGCAGCGTAGGCAGAGAGGGCAGACTGAGATAGATCTTCAGGAAACCGAGCCAGTGAATTAGAGCCGTGAAGGGAAC
Source organism: Lyroderma lyra (assembly GCA_004026885.1). Classification (NCBI taxonomy): domain Eukaryota; kingdom Metazoa; phylum Chordata; class Mammalia; order Chiroptera; family Megadermatidae; genus Lyroderma; species Lyroderma lyra. The sequence continues at coordinate 3,619 of PVJL010018480.1, read as the reverse complement.
AAGATAAGGAGATTTGAGACATGAGAGGAAATCTGAGAGACGGCAAGTCGCAGAGCTCCACTTGTGAGGAGTCTGAGAAATAAACAGAGCACGCAAGACTCCAAGGCTGTACGCGTCCCCGGCAAAGGACAGACTCGGGGCTCAGAATCAAGAAGGCTCATTAAACATCATGGGAAAATGATTGAAAATCTTCCAGAAATATTGACTTTATGCATATTTATTTAGAACTGCACATTATCAATGAGGTGGTAGCCTATCCACAAACTAAACAAGCCATGTCACCATTAAATGTGATACACGTGACTGATTTTACAGCTTTCAATGACTGGTACCTACAAAAGATTACATTCAAATTCAAGGCTGGCAGACAGACCTCACCAGCAAAGCAAAGTTATAAGTTACATATCCTTCCTGAAATAAAATTTTTGAAACATACCACTCAGAATAGAATTTAAAACTGCACAAATGCACTGGACAAAGCATAAAAGGATTAAGAGTCAACAACATAACAAGTACAAAGATTGCTCCAGTTCTAGAAAGGTGATAGAAAAAAATGTAACTGTTACTCAATAACGTGTGGCCCAAATCTCACGGTTAAAAGCCAGGATCTGAGCTGCCAGGGCCACCGACTAAAGGAGTTTTGGAATAAAGCGAGCTGATGCCTCCTCTCACTGAGCGGGGGCCTAGGACACTCCTGACGTTGGTGCACTCTGAGAAAAGCAAGATTCTCTCTCCACACTCATTAAAATGCGTGGCATGCTATGGAAATGCAAAAGGAAAGCTCTAAAGCAATCATGAAAATGTGAAACCACAGACAGCGCACGTGCGACGAAGACATGTACAGTGAGGAAGCAACAGAAAGCGAGTGCAGTGCAACAGAGGAGCCTCCAACCCCAGACGACGAGAAAATGCTTCAACCCCAGGACAAGGGAGCCCGGGCCAGCGCCCAGGCGCAGCGCGCAGGGCAGGAGGAGCACAGCACGGACTTCACAAACACCACGTCGCACGGCCAAGGCCGGGCCGTCCAGGCTGCAGAGGAACTGCTGACTACGCCCAAGAAATGAGGTGAATTTGAAAAGGGAAGAAAACGGAAATGATTTTTAGGTTAAAGAAGGCAAACTCCTTAGAAATTGATGATGAGACAACGAAGGATGGTCACGTGTGGAAGTCAGCGAAGTCCACGGCCCGAAGACAGTGATCGCCTTAGAGGACCCCGGCTATTCAAAACCGAAATGGAAATGCCGTTCAAGGTAGCGGGCGTGGACCACTTCCATCCTAAACCGCGCCCAGTCGTTTGGGTGCTAACGAAGTGACAGCGTGCAAGGACACGGTCAGTCTTGTCTGCTGGTGGAAAGGACAGTGATGAGGACTTTGAGAGGAAAAACTGGTCTGTGGACGCAGCCTTTGACTGTGTGTCCTTTTGCTCCCAGCAGTTCCATTTGCATGAGTTTACCCTAAGAAAATAAATGGTCGTGAAAGTAGAAAAAAGATTTAACTCCCAGAATTTTCGTCACAGTGTGGCTTATCACAGGAACAATACTGCAAACTACGACACAAACGCCATAAAAGCTGCAGGAGGGCGTAGGACGCGGCCCACCCGGGCGAAGGCCACACTCCATCGCGGGAGGGCGCCATGGCCAGGCCACGTCCGTTCCTCCTCCTGCATGACGCGGCTGTTTGCTGCAGGGACAGCAGGGAGGACTGGCTAGCAACAGCACGCGTGCAGGGTTCCGGTTTAGCCACACACACACACACACACACACACACACACACAAACGCGCACAAACACGCATGCACACAAACGTGCATGCATACACACACACAAACGCACACACGCACAAACACGCGTGCACACAAACGTGCACGCACACACACACAAGCACACACACGCACACATGCATACACATACACAAACGCACACACGCACAAACACGCGTGCACACAAACGTGCATGCACACACACACACACACAAGCACACACACGCACACATGCATACACACACACATGCATACACGCGCACACATGCATACACAAACACACACAAATGCACACTTACACGCGCGCGCTCACACACACACACGGAGGATCACTCTACCTTCCCCTCCTCCCAACACCTAGGACAGCAGGTGGGACAAGGGGTTCCCCAGTGTGGTTTGGGGGCTTCTCCCTGTTTCTGGTCTTCTATGGTGCGTGCGCGTGCGCACAAAGGGAACAGGCTGAGCTGCACCAGTCACGCCCCGGAAACCCGGCGGGTGCGTGTGGTTCTGGAAACGCCCAAGAGCTTCGGCACCGGGGCTCAGGGCGCACTAGGTCCGACGCGCTGCCTTACGACGGACGAGGGGACCTCGCAGTGGGTGCGCAGACCCGGGGCCGAACCTCCCCCAGGGCTTCCGGAGGCCCCTGCCGTGCGGGGCCGTCCACCCCGTGCAGCTGTGCGAACCAGCAGCGCAGGAAAACGCACGCTGCTCCGACCAGAAGGGAGCCGGCTCCTGGTCCGGGCGTCACGGGACAAGCGCCCTCACGTGATCTCCACCGAGTGGCGCTGACGCCTGGGACGAGCCCCTCTCTGTCCCCGACAAGCACACGCACTGGAGCCCCGCACGCGCCGCGCCGTTTCCGTGCTGCCGCCCCGAGGTGGGGGGGGGGGGGGCGGGGAACTGTGTCCCCCAGCCCGGCGCGGTGACGAGGGGGATGCATTCCCCGCGGCGGGGACAGCAGTTAAGGTGCCAGGTCGATGGCTGCAGCGCTTCCGCCACCCCCAAAAAAGCGGCAGGGGCGTCCCAGGCGACAGCGGAACTGCGTTTGCCACATGCCGCCCCCCACGTGCGGGGTGTAAAAGCGGCGATGAAACGGAGGGGGGGCCCTGGAGGGGGAACGGGAAGCACCACCTCCCAGCGGCCTCTGCAGGCGTACCAGCAGGACACACGTCTCCATGGCGACCAAGGTCGGCTCCTGAGCGCCAGCCCTCCCACGCACATCGTCGGAGGACACGCAGGCTGTCAAGGACACGCACGAAGGACGCTCTCGCGGACGTGCTCGCGGACGTGCTCACTCCCGGCCGCGCCGCCAGGTCTGCACGTGCGTCCCCCCGCAGGGGACACCCACTGCCACATCCCCGAGTGGCCCACGCGGCTCCCCCAAGATCAAGGTGACAAGAGCGTGTCGCCAGGAGCCCCGCCGGGAGAGCAAAGGCAGCGCTTCCTGCACTATTTATGCGACAGATACACAGAGCGGAGAATCAGACGAGCTCGGCGCTCAGAAAGCCGGGGGGCCGCCGACGGCACAGGCCACCGACATCCGAGCGGCGGTGACAGGCGGGAGTGCCAGGGACACCAGCGGCCGGGAGGGGCAGGCAGGGCGCCGGCTGCGGGGCACGCACGGGCAGGGGTTCCGGGGGCAGAGGTGCCCAAGTTCCCGGTGAGTCAGCCCGGGACGCAGAGGGGTGCGACAGGGAGACGACAGGGGCGCTCGTCCCAGGCGGAGGCGCTTCCGGTCTGTGGGGAGGTGCGCCCCACCCCTAACGCTTCCCCCACGCCCCGCCTCAGCAGCTGCCAATCACGCCGCAGCAGCTCCCTGCCCCCTCCCCTCACCAGCTGCGGGCCTCGTGCTGCGTCCCAT
>PVJL010018479.1:0-15835 GCA_004026885.1 Lyroderma lyra | reverse complement strand
CTGTGCCCCAATGTGCCCCAATGCGCCCCGCTGCACCCTGCTGTGCCCCAATGTGCCCTGCTGCGCCCCACTGCGCCCCGCTGCGCCCCACTGCGCCCCACTGCACCCCGCTGCGCCCCACTGCGCCCCGCTGTGCCCCAGTTCTCATCTGTTTGTGCTCTCAGTTCTCCTCAGTTTAACTTCTTTATCACCCACAAAGCAGCCACCATCAAGGCCATGTTTCATTTTTGCCTCTTTAGTCCCACTTTTAATCAGCTGGTTGATAATGAAATGCAATGTTCAGTTCTAGAAACAACAAGAAATAACGACAGATGTGACGCTTCTATACATAAAAGCGATGCCTACACAGCATGCAAGAATAAAAGCTTAGACAGACAGACGGCCAGCACCGCCCTTGCTCCTCTCTGTCTACTTGACATTGTGGACCCCATGACACACCTTGTCTGCTGTTTGCAATACGGCACACTCTCCGAGCTTTAACCTTCTCTTCTTCATTACGGTATTTTTTAGAATTCCAATTGTCCCAGTTTCTGGTCTTTTTTCCTAATTTACTCCAGCTATCTCCGTGGTGAGATGTGTCACCTCTGTGCTCATCACTCTCGGTGTGTGTGCCTAGCCTGGCCTTTTGCAGTGGTCAGCGTGACGTGTCCTACTGTGACGGACAGCTCGCCTCAGCCTGGCCCAACCGGACGTGGGGTCCCACCTCCCCCCACGACTCCTCCTTAAATCCACCGTCCACACTTCCCTGTCCTTCCCCTCACGTGCCTGCATCTAGCAGCCACACCGATCTGTCAAAGTTGCAAATCCGATCGTGCTACTCACTGCTGAGTGTTCTCCCAGGTCCTCCCATGTCACTTGAGGTTCACGCCAAACGCCTCGCGGTCTGAGAGGCTCTGTGCAATGGGCTCGGTGCCACCCCAACTTCACTCCCTGCCCCCCTGGGCTCCAGCTTCCGGATGTGCAGCACCGAGTCCTCGTCTGTACGAAGTCACTGCCCTGCCCGGGCAAGCTCCTCCACAGCCTCTCGGAGCGGCGGGGCCATTGCTCAATGTCCGTGGGGCCCCCAGTGTCTGCCCGCAGCCACGGCGGTGAGTGGCATGCTGCTGGTCCCGCGGTGCAGACTCGTGTCACCAGCGCTTAGAAAATGCTCGCCTGACATTTCCTCAAGAGGTTCTCCAGCCTTCACAGGGGAAGAGAAATGGCTCTCAGGGTTAGGGCCGCCGCCCGGAGTGGGACCTAGCCTCGCTGTGTGACCGAGCCTCACTGTGTGACCGAGCGAGCGACACCCATGGAGGCCGTGGTTCTCCGTCGCTGACACAGACACAGCATCTGCGCTGCAGGGTTGTTCGGAGGGGAAATGAAGCAACGTGCTAGTTCTCAAACAAAGCCAGTCATGGGGACACTCTGTTGCCCAATCAGTGTTACAACTTTATGTTCACTGTGTACTTGAGCCTTTGTCCTATCAGTGCAAATGACAAACACCTAAGACGGTATCTACTGATTTGTAAAACATTTTGGGGGGGTGGGGACCAGGATGCACGGAGATAAGCCATCTCACAGCCTGCTAAATAGGACACGTGGCACACGAGTCTCAGACACGTGCTAACATACGTGGTGCAGCATGCATCCTGTGCCTATGTTTCATGTCCAGTCAGATGCTGACCCCTCGATCTGTTACGGTCTCAGTACTCGGCAGTGAGCCCTGAGGGAAGTGCCCTCGCAGCCCAGGGGGGCGCAGCACACCCCAGTAAGTGCCAGCCAGCAGGGGGACAAGTCTGCTTCTGTTGCCGTTTCAGGCAACTTCCTTTTTAGGGACTTGACTTAGGAACTGAGCTTCTCCAAAATATTCTGTAAAGCTCCTTAATTTTTATTTTTGTGAAGCGTAAAATGATTATAATTAAAAAAGTTCTGTCAACCCAATTCTGTCACCTTATGTGTTGGAGTGGAAGCCAAGCCAAACCCGCGTGAGCCCCTCCCCGCACTCCGACAGAGACCTGAGCGCACAGCGCGGCCACGACCTGAGTCAGCTGGGTGTGTGCTGCGACCTGAGTACATGACAGTCCCTGCACGTTCCCCTGACGACACGGTGCCGTGAACACCCTGCCTCCGCTTAGCAGCACCTCCTTGAGCCCCCCATTCCATGAAGTCTTTGGGGTCAGACTCGTCACAGTGATTACGTGAACCACACCCCCGCAGACGGCCGCACCCCTGCAAACATGGCCACCCCCCACTGCAGACGTGCCCACACCCCCGCAGACGTGCCCACACCTCCCGCAGACGTGCCCAGACCCCCCGCAGACGTGACGCCTCCGCCGCCGTGACCCCCGCGGACGTGGCCGCCCCTCCAAGTTCCGCTGGGAACTTCCTTCGGGGCCCCGCCCACACCTGCCAGGACCTCAGACAGCGAGGTGGGGGCCGTGCGCAGGCGCGGGCTGGACGAGGCTGAGGCCAAGGGAACCCCGAGGCCCCGCCCCCAGCCGCCCGCAAGCATGCCGGGAGCTCGCCGCCCGTGGGCGCGGTGCCCACGCGGGTCTCGGACACCGGCGTCCGGTGCGGCTGTGCCGGGCCTGGGGGACTTGCCAGGAGCAGCTGTGCTGCCGCGGACGTGGCCGCGCCGGGAGCCCGCGTGCTGGGAGCCCCTGCGGGTCCCTCGGGCCAGCGGTCGCTGTTGCAGCCCCGAGGCGGCGCCCGCCATCCCGGCGCCCACGACGTCTGCGTCGGCTCCACCCCCACTCTGCGCAGACCACCCCCGAGCGGCTTCCCACCACACGCGGCCTGCACGGCCGATCGACCTCCGCCCCGGGGTCGGCTCCGTGGACGGAACCCAGAGCGGGCTGGGCTCGGAACCCTCAGGGGACACGCGGGAGCAGTCCGGTGGGTCGTGGTCCGCATCTGTGAGCCTGTCCCCACCCGGCGCAGGGGAGGTCCCCCAACTCCAGTTCTAAAATTGGAGCAAGAAGAATGAAGCGCTGGGCTTTCAGGTGAAAAAGCAGGAAAAGAGGCTTCGAACAGGACAGTTAGTGGGACTGTCGTGGGTCACGCAAGCATTCCAGCCTGAACATAGCCGGCTCCCAGGAGGAGAGTCACCTTACTGTCCTCCACGCAAAGGGAGCGACACGGGGCAGCCCTCCTGGGACCCTGCACCCCTCCTCGCCCTCAGTGTGAGCCCGAAACCCGCCCTTCCCGGTGCAGACTCTCGACTTTTGACCCTCCGGTCCAGCTGATGGACGGACAGCACTTCGCCTGGGCTCCCTGGTTTGTGCCGGTTCGGGCTGCAGCAGGCGGTTCCTGTGTTTTACTGCGTGGAGTTTCACTGGTGGCCACGTGGCCGGCGTCTGCACTCCTGCGAGCGCACCGACGAAACGCTCACGCGTGCACGGTTACCTGGGAGCCCGGAGCGCCAGCCTCGGGCACAAAGACGCGCGTCAGCAGTTTCCTGCCTTCAAACCCCAAACCCTCCAAAACAAGGCTCCGGTTTTCTCATTTCACCTCACGTCGTGCCGCGGGCTGCAGTGGCGTCATACAGACGATCTCGCGCCTTCCTAAAGAGAAGCAGCAGCAGACAGAGAGCGTCACTTTGAGGCTAGAACGACCGGGGTCCATGCCCCAGGCTCACCCACAGCGCTGGCTTCCTCGGGGTACCTGGGCTTCCTCGGGGTGCCTGGGCTTCCTCGGGGTGCCTGGGCTTCCTCGGGGTGCCTGGGGAGGCGGGTGCAGGGCAGTTTTGTTACGTACTGAAGCACGAGCAACTCCTTGTCCCCACGAAGGTTTGCAGCCCAGTGTCATGATGGCTTTCCCTGTAGTGGCCGACACGTGCAGCAGCCACACGTGTATGAACTTGTGAACACGCGTGGTGCATCCATGCGGTGGAACGCTCCCCGGGGAGCAGCATGGACCGGCCACAGGCTGCGGCGTAGTTAGCAGCCGGCGGGTGAGGTGAGGAGGTGAACGCAGCACTAACGTGCACGGACACGGTGCCCCGTCGGGAGGACGTGGCCGGAGACGGCGAGTCTGTCAAGTTGAGCGGGTGAGTGGTGGCCTGGGGCTGGGGGTGGGGACGAGAGTCCGCTGTCAGTGGGGACACGAGACCTCCTTGTGTGACTGGGCTGCGGTGATGGTTGGACAACGCCACACACTTCCTAAAAAGTCTTCGTGTCGCACCCTTAAAAGACGTGAATTTTTCCGTCATGTAAATTCGACCTCAAAAGCCGTTCAAGCAGGAGCCCAGCTACAGATGCACGGAAGGGCCCGTTACCTGACCCTCAGGTGACATGGTGTCTGCTGTGTCAGCCCTGCCCACGGACGAGAAACAGAAGTCGGTGACAAAGCAGCAGAGCTCACGTTTGAGCGAGGGGCTCCGTGGAGGTACAGTGCCTGGGACACCTCGAGGATGTGGGGGACAAGGGGCCTGGCCACACTGCAGCTGACACGCAGCTGCAGGGGGAGGTGCCATCGGCCTTTCTTGGTCCCTGTGGAATGACCGAGGACAGTACTGGCTGTCTAACCCTTCGGATTCGAGGACACAAACCAATGGAGAGTCGGGACGGAAAGGACAGGAATGGGGGCGGGGCCTGGACGCAGAGACGCTCCACCTCGCGGCCTCTCCGGCCGGAACCGTCACACGGGAGTGCCAGCGCCCTTAGAACGTCCCCCCGCGGAGCCCGCTCCGGCTCGTAAGAAGCGTCTGACGACCGAGATAAGGATTCCAGCTTCAGCGCCACTCTAAAAGGGGCTGAGGTCGCGCGTGTTTACTTCTTGCAATTTTAAGACACTCTGTCACGGGCGCCGTTGGGGTGCGTGGGCTCCTTCTATTTGATTTATGAAGACGCGGGGATCGTATCGCATGGCACCACCCCCATGAACTGTGCCAGACTTTGTAGGGATTAGAAACCCCTTTTTAATGCAGTGTTTATTCTGGGCCATAAATGACTATACTGAACGGTCTTCCAAAGAACGAATTCTCAACTGCTCAGCAATCACATTCCAGAAAGAGCCCCCGGGTGGCTGAGGAGTCAGCCTTCCAAGGGTCTAACATGGCACAGAACTGGGGACAGAGCCACTATCCTGTGTGACACACTTCCTGCCAAGACTCTTTGGAAGAGCCATCTGTCCCTGACACATGCAATTAGTCGGGTCCCCTCACGTCTTGGGTGGCTGGAGGCAGAGAGCCACCGGTGTCCCCCACCACACACCTCACCTCACGCAGACCCTGCTGTCCTGGCGCATCTGCAAGGCCAAGGGCAGCCAGGGGCACATCCCTGCAGCTCTCTGCTGACAGCCCCGGAGGCTGAAGAGACGAGCTGCGCAGGGAATGCAGGCGGCGGACACGGCAGCCACCCGGGCGCCACCGGCTGGTCCCACGGGGGACGAAGGAAAGCCCTCACCGCCAGCTGCCTTCCTGAGTGCGGACCTGTGACTTCCAGTGAACAAGACAAGTATCTCCAAGTGTCTACGGTCGTTTGGTTCAATGTCATCATGCCATTCCCTACGCCAAGGGAGAACCGGGTTTATCCTCAGCCCAGTCGTGCTGTGGCCACCTACAAGGCCAGGGCAGTGCCCGCAGCTCAGGGCATGCAGCAACTGGGGGTCTCACCCATTTCCCTCCTCTCCTGAGGGCCGGCATGTATCAGGGACCCCCACCAGCAGGGCCCAACCTGCCTCTCCCCGGCCCCTCTATGCCTCCCTCCTCCCCAGCTCTCTGCGGGACAAGGACCAACAAGGTGCTGTCTCCATCCCCACCCCTTCTGGCCCAGCACCGTCCCCCCCGCCAGCAGGGACAGCACCCTCATGCTGCTCCCTGACACCTGCCCTGCCTGCGCATGTCAGCCCCATCTCTGGTCTTCCATGAACTTGACCCTGTTCTTACTCCCTGACCCCTAACTAGTGGGGTCACGGCCTGTAGGCCTGCTGTCCTGGTTCTCCCGCCCTGGCTGTGCAGGGACGTAGCTCCATGCGGTGGCTGCCAGGCTGCCCAGCTCAGCACCTGGGGGCCAGCCAAGGCCGTCCCTTAGCCCTCCAGACCTCGGTACCTGGGAGGTAACAGAGCCCGGCGTCTGTGGGCGCCACGAGGGTGAGGAAGGTGATAGAGTGGAAGCTCCCAGAAGAGCACCTGCACACGGTCTGTGCTTCCTCAGGAGAGGCCAGGGGTGCCGATGGGGGTGGTGATGGAGGTGAAGGTGGTGATGGGGGTGATGATGGTGATGATGGTGATGGTAGCGATGATGGTGATGGGGATGATGATGATGATGGTGGTGACGATGGTGATGATGGTGATGATGATGGTGATGGGGATGGCGATGATGATGATGGTGATGATGGCGATGATGATGGTGACGATGGTGATGGTGGTGATGGTGATGGGGATGATGATGATGATGATGGTGGTGACGATGGTGATGGTGGTGATGATGATGATGGTGATGATGGCGATGATGATGGGGGTGACGATGACGGTGGTGATGATGATGATGGTGATGGGGATGGCGATGATGATGGTGATGATGGTGATGGGGGTGACGATGACGATGGTGGTGGTGGCCGCCTTATTTGCTCACTAGGAATGCTGGCTCCGTCTGCTGTGTACGTCTGAAACACTTACAATTTGTGTTTCAGTTTCAGTTTGCCTTCCTGAGGGACGTTTTTCTCTGTGTGTGACAAAAGCTCTTAGAAGAAAACTTGTCTCTTCTTTTTTATTTGACATTGTTATCGTCTGAACTTTGGTACCTGGCTACCTCTTTCAGCCCATGCCGAAATGAATGTTTACGTGAATATTTTCTGTTATTAGTTTTCCATTTTCATTCTAGTTTTTTTTTTTTCTTTTTCTTTTTGGTATGTGGGGAGCTCCCTGGCTGGGAATCAAACCCGGACCGCGGCGCTGACAGCACCAGTGCCAAATCCCCAGGCCGCTACACCATCAGGGAACTCCCTCTAATTTTTGTTTGTTCAGACACAAAATAACATAAACGGAAGGTCACGTAGAACGTGAAAAATATACAGTAAACAGCAGCGTTCAGCCCACCCAGGGGGAGGGAAGGACAGTGACTGTAACGTTAGAGCCACCTGCACGCCTCTCTGCACCTCCCCTCCCCTCCCCACAGGTGCGTCCCCCTGGCCCCAACTTGCGTTCCTCACTACTTGTTTTTCCTGTTTTTACCTCGTATATTTTATTATAATAATGTCGTTTAGTGTACGGCGTTGCACCCGCGGAGTCACACATCGTCACTGTGGTGGGGACCGTCTGTGGCAACCTGGCGAGTCCTCCCAGCCGTCCGTGTAGCTGAAACTCATTCTCCTTTGCTGCTGTGCAGTGTCCCACTGGGTCACTATGCAGCAGGGCAACGTCCGCTCCGGCTGTGTCCAGGGGCCGCGTGTGTGTGACACGCACCTCCGCATGCTCCTTCCTCTGGGTCCCACGTGCGGTCGCTGAGTCGGAGTTTGTGCATCTGTCAGGGCTTCCGGCTGAGCTCGGTCCTGCGCGCGCCGGGACGGGGGGCTGATGTACCCCCCCACCGCCCGAGCGGGCGTTTCTGTCGTTGCACATTCCTCCTCGTTCTCAGTGTTGTCACACACCGTAAGCTCTGCCAACTGGACGGATGTGAAAAGCTATCACACTGTGGTTTTAATTTTCATTTCCATGACTATAGGTTATAAATATTTTCATGTTTATTGGACAATCCAGTTTCATCTTCTTTAAATTTATAGTGAAATTTTATGCACATTTTTGAATTGGCTTGTCTTTGGTCTTTTGCAGGAATGATTTACATACTACGGATTCCAGTCTCGGCCAGTTACACGTGTGTAAGTGTTCTATCCCATTTCGGGCTTTGTTTAGTTTCCTGGCTTTCTGTTGTCTCTTAGTGAACACAAGTTACTAATTTCATTGGAGTTGAGTCCATCAATCTTTTCTCAGTCGTTTCTGTGCCTTATTTAATAAACCTTTCCCTTTGTAGCCTAAATACGAAGTCCAAATTGTCTTCTAATAGTGTATTTTGTCTTTCACTTTTATTGCCTTAATTACTGTTCACGGTGAAAGGCGTGGGTTCAGTTTCACTGTACCCCCCTAAAGATGCCAAGTGCCTCGGCGCCGTTTGTTGAAGTTCATCTTCCACCCTGCTGATCTGCAGTTAATTTTCTCTTAAATTACACTTGCACATTTCCATGACTTTGCTTCAGGAATTTTTAATTCTCTTCCCTAAGTTAACTTTCCTCCCCACGTAGCAACCCTACACTGTGATATTTTTTTCCATAAAGTTCTGCACACCCTTCCCAGATTTATTCCTAGGTGCTGTATTGCTTTTGTCTTCTTGAAATCCAGTGGCCGTGACCCCTTCTTAATGATGCGTGGTGCGTGACATTGCATTTGATGTTTTTCACTGGTTTTCTGTCAAGCAAGCGCACTCAAGTCTTAGTAAGTCTGAGTTTGTAGATCCCTTTGGGATTTCTGTGTAGACAGTTACATCTCTCTTAACTATAATACCTTGGAGTCTTGTTTTATCAGTCCTTCTTTACACATAAAAACAATATGCCTAATGTCACTGGTTAAAACCTCCAGCAACGCAGGAGGGAAATGTGACAGCAGCCATGTGTACCTTAAACTGAACACTCCTGACATTCCACCATCAAGCGGGAGCCTCGCTACAGGTGTTTTGCAACGTGTTTTATCAGATTTTGAAAACTGTCTTCTACCTGGGGGTCGCCGTACAAGTCTTAAACCTGGACACTTTTGAATGGCAAAGGGACCCAATTATTGCACAAATAGCACATTTTTGAACAGGTCTGTCCTGAATAAGGTAGAATATACAAGGGCTGTCCAGAAAGCAGCCAGCCACGTAGTAGGACAAATAGAGGCACGTATGGCTGGCTGCTTTCTGGACAGCTCGTATGGTGTACTTCTGTTGATGCTTATTTAATCATATCTTAACCCGGAATATGTATTAGACACAGTTGAGTTTATCAAACCTTTTCTGAGTTGATCACATGCATTTTCTCCTTCAGACTATTTCTGTAGTTAGTGTGTTCCTCCTTTTTCTCCCCGAGGTTCTGCGTCATCGTGGGGTCAGTGCTTTGCGCTTCGGCATTTCAGCCCGAGGCCAGACTCACAGTTCCCAGCTCCTGGCCCTGTTGGCTGCTGGCAGCACCAGGTGAGCCACCGTTGGGGTTTTCTTCTAACAAAGAGATCTAGTTTACACACTTGCACTCCTACCCGTGTTGACCACATCCAGAACTGGTCAACACAGGAACATGGGGTCTGGCTTCCTCCCTCAGATTAGCACCATTTTGAAGCGACATCTCAGGTCCAGAATCCCAGGGGGATCGGCTGGGACCTCTGTTGCAACTAAATTGTAGTTTCATGCTTTCCCCCGTCTCGCTCCCTCACACGTGAGCCCCCGAGTGCTGCCTGCTAGACCTCTTCCACGCAGGCTTGCGCCTCAGAGCCCAGTTCCCAGGGAAGCTGGACTAGCACCCCTCATCTTCTCAGGCTGTCTCACGTGGATTTTTAACAATGTCCAGTACTAAAAACGTTCTCTTTTAAATAAATAATTTAATACATTTACATTTAGGGTAATTACTAATGTGTTTGAACGATGTCCATCTTATGTTTTCTATTTGTTGCTCCTTTACCACATAATTCTTTTTTTTTTCTTTTAATGCCTTCTTTTATGTTTTTTCATTTCATTTCCTTCCTCTGGTACTTTAAAAGAAACATGCAGACATTTATGATTATAACAGCCACACTCTCCATGTTAATATACATCATTAATGTCATCATTTAAAATTATACAGATCATTTTGCAGTTTCAGAGCTAAAATTCCTTTGTACAGTCACATTATCCCCTCTCAACTTACAAGCTAATTCTGTGTGTATTGGTTCCACCTTTTTTAACCCTATAAAACATAATTTATATGGTTTGATTAGATTTATTAATGCATTTATTGTCTTCTTTGCTCTTCATTTCTCCTTGAATGTCAGACTTTTATCCGTCATCCTATTTTTTTCTATCTAAGTAGATTATTTTGGAATTCTTTAAGTATTAATGACAATCTCTCTATTTTTATTTGCCTATAAAATATCTTAACATATTTTTTACTTAGAATATATTTTAGAGCAAGTCTGTCCAACCTGCAGCCGAGGACAGTTTTGAATGTGGCCCAACACAAATTTGTCAACTTTCTTGAAACGTTACAAAAATTAAGCATGGATGTTTATTTTAGCTCATTGGCTGTTGTTAGTGTGAGTGTGAGTTATGTGTGCCCCAAGACAGGTCTCCTCCCAGTGTGGCCCCGGGAACCCTTGTTTTAGAGATTATAGAACATACAACCTGGGTCCACAGTTGTTTCTTTTCAGCACCTCAAACTCACTAGCCTTACACTCACGTGTTTGTTGTTGCTCTGAGTTCGTTGCTTCGAAAATAGTTTGTCTTTATATTTTATCGTTGCAGTTTCCCTGTGTCTTATCCAGTGTTTAGGTGAGATTTATTTGTATTCATCCTGCTAGAGATTAATTGGACTGAATTTTGAAACTGGTGTCTTTTCTCAGTGCAAGGAAATTGTATCGATGACAGTTCCAAATATTTCTCCCACCCTAGTCATCCTTTCTTTCTCTTTTTGTAGAATCATGATTAGAGGTATATTTGACACGGGTATGCCCATCTTTTCTTGACCCTTGTATACCTTTCACATTTTTTATCTTTTAGCTTTTTGTATTGTATTCTGAATAGTTACTTCTTATTCATTTTTTATTACTTTTTAATGTTTATCAAATTTAATATATGGTAATAATTTCATGGTTTATGGTTTTCATCTCTAGAAATAACTACATGGTCTGTGTGATTATTTTTAGAGTGTTTTTCACTATATTCTTGTTTCTTGTATAACATAATACTTATTTAAACTACTCAAACTATTGTATGTCTATATGATAATTCAAATACCTACTGTCTTTTGAGGTCTCTTTCTCTCTTTTGCTTCTGCTAAAAGTCACCTTGTCTTTATGTCACGTGTCAGTTTAGTTTTTTCTTGTAAGGGCCCTGATGGCTTCAAAAATTGTGAAATCATTTTCCTGTGCCGGGTGCCAGGGACACCTGGGCCAGCCATTCTCTTCAGTGCTTTTTCACAGCTTTACTGAAGTCAAATTTACGTACACTAAACGACACATGTTTAAGTAAACAACTTCGTGAGTTTTGGTAAGCAGCATCCCCGTGACGTCATCAGCACCCTCGAGATGATGGGCGGGTCCGTGACCAGCTCCCCCCGTGTGTGTGTAATGTATTCGTCGTGCTTGCTCTTGTCACCTCGTCACCACTAAACAGGCTTCTGTATTATTTTTCTAAAATGTATTATACGTGGAACCAAGTAGATTTGAAGGTATAATTAGCTTTATGACGTGATTAACGAATCAGCAGCATTCTGGCAGCTAGAGGAGACCGTGAGGGGCTGTCGAGAACGGAAGCGTCTCATAGGCAGAAGGGCGGGAGCTACTAACAACAGGAAAGAAGGAATTGGCTTCGGACTGGGACGTCGTTCGGGGGGAGCAGGGAGAGGCCAGGCTGTTACTGCGCAGGTCGCCTCTTTCTATGGGCAACGAGAGGGTCTGCTGGACAGGCTACCTCACTGGTGTAGGCCAGGAAATTCCAGGCCGGTTGATTAAGATTATATTTCTGGGAAAGAGAATCAGTAATTAGGTCAGGTATTAAATCTAGTTCGGTATCATAATCTTTACCACAAGTGATGCCATTTTGGGCCTGTTATTTTCTCTTTTACATTGCTAAAACAAATTAAAGAAAATAAACACAAAACCACAGGACACTGTAATGCAAGCCAAAATAATATATGATTTGATATTTTAAGTATTTCATGTCTGTCCAGTACTAAAGCAAATCCTCATGTCCCAGAACTTGCCACGGAGCTGAGATTGTGCCACGAGTAGGAGAAGCCAATGGGACTGGGGGTGCCATGACGGTGCAACACCCCCTTGCTCCTGGAGGGCAGCCTTGCAGTGATTCCAGCTCACAGAAGAGACAAGGCATCTAACAGTGCTGCTTCCCTTCATGGAAAACCAAGTCCATGAGCGAAGGCCAGTCCCATGGCAGATTCTTAATTAGACCTCTCCATGCACTGGGACACACAGACTTGACATGCAGCTTAGTTCTAGAACCTCTCAAATTACAGAGATTGGAAGCAACAAACGGAGAGATGGAGGTGAGGGTGTTAGAGGCAGCAGTTGATGAAATAGAAAGAACGTGAAAAGCACAAAACCCAGAGTGTGTGACACCATAAAGCGAGCACAGATGCGTGCAATGACCCTAGCAGTTATGACAGGAGACTAAATTATTTTAGTGGCTTCAACTTCAAAAGCATGAGAAAAGTACATTCCATTTATGTAATAACTTTAAGGTTATTAAATTGGTATTTAAAGTGAAATAGTAAATAGTTCTCCAGAATTTCGTGTGCCACGTTTATGCAATCTAATATAAATACCTTAATATTTGTAAGCCATTGCAGACACATGTAAATGCAAAATGACTTCAGTATTTGCTCCTACTGGCTATTTATGAGGCGTGGAGTCACTCTTCAGTGACTCAGTGGGTCATTATCCCCTCCATGGAAAAGTTGCCCAGTGGCATGTGCCGATGACACAGAGAGAAGGCAGAGAGAACGTAGTCTTCCTGTCTTTATGTAAAGTCAGTAGGTTTGCTCTAGTTGCCATTTGGCAATATGACTATGAATTACAAAGACTAGATTTTTGTATAATACGTGTCAAAATTCTTTCTCATTTTTTAAAAAAAATGCAGTGTTTAGCTTTTGAAAACAAAGTGCAAAGCAAGTAAAATCTGAAGCCATTATGCTACAGTTAAAGTATCACGATGAAGCTGTAATTTGTGCTGTGTTATTTCATTGCAGATGATGTCACGTAAACATCCTGAGAAAAGACCTAGGAAGAAACAGAATGCCACTCGATTAAGAGAGACAAATGAGTGGAGTGAGAGAGAGGCCGTCATCCCAAATTCGGAACGGGAAGACTGTATCGAGACACAGTGTTTGTCACGGAGCCTAATAAACGTTAAAATATTTTGCAAACGTCGTTTGTAAGGGAATCATCAAATCAGAGAGCATGTGGGTAGGGGAAAATGCTCATTTCATGGATCTACGATTAAGTCTAGCAAATCGTGTTTTAGTTAAAGCTTCAACCGTGTCCATGACAGTGTCTGAGCAATTCCGTTCAAGTATTGTTTTCTGCACTGTGGCTGTTGTAAACGCGTTGGGCACAGCTGCTTCCGAGCGCCCAGTGTTTTAAACGTCTCACCGTATTAGTACGCTTTGCCCCATAAATGGGTGAGGGTCTTGCAACCCGGAGCGGGTGGGTGGGAAGGGGCAGCCCGGTCCTCCACGCTGCGTGGGCTGGATCCCAGCGAATCCCATCCTCTGGCCGACAGCACTGACGTCCTGCTCAAGATTGTGATGCTGCGATTTAAAACGTGAACAAAATTAATGTTCGACTGTCACGAAGGCTAGAAAGCATTTATCTGAGCGAAAAGGAGCCAAGGCCACGAGACTTCAAGTGACGAGCCAACCTGTGCTGCAGGGAGGGAGGAGGCCGCCTCTTACAGGACGGTGGTCAGTTCGGTCCACTGCACGTGAATGAGGTGTCCACATTGTGCCGTTCTGATCGGTCAGCGTGTGTGCACGGTCACAGACGGGGCAGGTCGCGGCCTCGTGGTGGGAAGAGGGAACCGGGCTCCCCCACAGTGGTGGGCTCCGGTGGTGCCAACAGGCAGGAGGAGCAGGACGGGGTTCAGTGCGAGGCTCCTCCCGGCCCAAAGGTCACGGGGTGCTCGTCACCCAGTGCTCACAGCATGGCTGGTGCTTCCACACCCACCAGCTACTCAAAGCCACACGATAACAGTGACATAGACATTAGTGTCCTGTCCTTCTGTTGTAAAAATCAGTGACGTCACAGAGTCTGATGTGTTTTAACAAATGGGTGCATACGTGTAAACACATCACAATGCAGATGGGGAGAGCTCCCATCACCTCGAAGACGCCCCCTGTCCCGCTTCGGCCCAGCCCCATGCCACCCCCTTAGCTGCAAATCCACCGACACGGTTTCCGTCACCACAGATTAGAAGTGACCTTCCTGGGGTGACGTGGACGTAGGGCCGTCTGCTGCGTGTCTTTCCGATCGTCCCTGTAATTTGGAAACGTATCTGTGTCGCTCCCACAGGTCTTCCAGCTCCCACAGTGAACGTCTGCATACACACGTGTGGACGCTGTGTGGGTTTTTACTGGATGGGGCTTCTAGAAGAGTCATTGTTTGACCCGATTTGGGGGTGTCGCTAACTGTACAGGAATCTGCAAGCTGCTTCTCAGAGGTGGCAGCGTTGACGTGCCCCTGGGACGTAGGAGCGTCCTGCTGCCCTCGGTGCTCCGTGCTGTGGTGTCTGCGCTGTCCTGGTGGGCAGCGGCGCGGGGCGGTGTGTAACGGGGCTCCTTCCCGTTCACGGGCGCCTCGGCTTGGAGCTTGGCCCTGGTTTGCGCTCCGACGCTCGGGGCGTGCGCCTCCCTGATCCGTCTCGGAGGAGCCGACGGGGTACGGGACAGGAGCAAAGCGGCGTCGGAGCAAGCAGTGAAACTCGGTCAGAACGAGTCCGTGCCGTTCCGGAACGGAGAACGGCGGCGATGACTCCGGGCACCCCCGAACCACTCCACGGGCCTCTGCGGTCCTGGCGCGCGAGGGCAGGCAAACGCAGGGGGCTAGAGCCTCCCTCCCCACGAGGCGGGGCTGCGGGTTCGGGGAGGGCGGCGGGGAGTCGGGGCGCGACCCCGAGGGCGACGGGGCCCCCAGCCTGGGCTCGGGAAAGCACCTTCCCTGCGTCTCGGCGCCGCTTCCTACGGGCCTCTCTCTGGGTCGGGGAGGACATGGCAGCCGCCAGGCACCAGCACTTGGCGGTTCCTCTGCCACCGTGCCACTGAGTCACCCGCAGAGACGGACGTGGTTTGCGACGAGGCCGTCCCACTGGGCCATCCACGGGCCGCCGCTGGCCGGCCGAAGTGCGTGAGGAGGGGGATGCCAAACCCCGTCTCGTCACACGTGTCAGAATGTTCCGGAGGCAACAGGCTCGAGACCGGAGACGACTGGAGGAGACTCGAACTCGAACTCCCGGCTCCTGCCCGCCCCCCGATTGCGGGGCTGAGTAAGCACCAGGGCGGTGCAATCACCAGCGTGTTGTGCGAGCGGAGGGACAGCGCGTCACACGTCACAGTACGTCTTCCACTTAAATGCAGAGAGACCTGAGCCAGCGTCACTTGGGCACGCCGTCGTGTCCCCGTCGGCTCGTGTCCCCGTCCCCCCCTGCAAGGCCTTCACGCTCGCCGCGCTCTCCGCCGTGCTTCAGGGTCCGGGTGGCTGTGAGGCGTGCGCGGGGCTTTGCACGGCACCGACCTCAGCAGCCGGGTGAAACGTAAGCTGCCGTTCCTCATGGGGACATGTCAAACCCTAAAACCAAAGCCCAACGAGCTACCAAGAAACCCATTTGGGTGTGAACCCGCGGATGACGCCCAGCCAGTCGCTCCCGGTGCAGGTGACACAAGGACCGCAACTCAGTCCCCGCGTCCCGGCGCGTCCGTGTCTCTGAGGCTCCGGAAAGCAGCCGTGGGCGTGAGCTGTGCAAAGGGGGTGCACCTGCCTCTCCCCGCTCGGCATTCTGTCACGAGAATAAAACGTGACACGTGTGAACGCTGGGACCCTTCAGGCGACGTTGTCGTGAAGATGCCGACTTCCCCACAGAAGTCATTTCTCTTTGACAATAAAACCCAATTTGACGTGACACGGGGTTCC
>PVJL010018478.1:0-15638 GCA_004026885.1 Lyroderma lyra | reverse complement strand
GTGTGTGTGTGTGTGTGTGTGTGTGTGTGCAGGAAACGAGTCAGGTGATTCATTTTCGTTTCCAGGAGAGCACTGGCCCAGCTGTCCAGGCTAGAGATCACCTGGGGAGCAGAGTGCAGAATTCCCTCTTATATTGGAGAGATGAAGCATCTTCAACCAGTAGGGTCTTTGGCTCCTGCTGTGCTTTTGGCACTCACTTCATGGCCCTGAATGTTTTGGGAAGTTGGGATTGTCAACCGGAAATAGTCAGGAGTCAATACTCAAGCAAAAGTATTTATTTGGTATCAAAGAATTGCAATTTGGGGTACACAGGTTTGGGTAGCAACCCAAATCGTGTCCCACGGGAAACAAAATCAGAAATGACCACACCTGATCTTAGCCAAACAGCAGAGAAGTGATAAAACCAGGAGTTTTTAGGGTGGGGGTGGGGGGGAGGAATGGTTGCATAAGTTGTTTACAAAGAGTTTTGACTGTTGTTGGCAACAGAAAGTCGTGGTTAAACAGGAGTGGTGGCTACGGCCGTCGCTAAGCAAAAGTCCTTTCCTCTAGCAAGATGCACGTGTTCTTTGCAGAATCCTTGGAATATTTGGGGTTTGGCCCAGTTGAAAAGTTCATGATTCCATCCAGTGAGGACGTGCATAACAACCACCTCCTTAATAAACTGCTGGCTTCCTTTTAAAACCCTTAACATAAGTGGCTCCATTTTATTAACATCTCACCTTTCACAGGACAATAGGGCTTCTGTACAGGAGTGTTTCTCCCTGCAGGACCCTCAAGATTAGAATCTGCAGTCTGGGAAAGATGAGCCTTTAAAATAGAACACGCACGGTGTATAAAAACACCCTCCTTTATTTTTTCTATTTTTAAAGTACAAAATAATAAAAACCCAAGATATTTTAAAATTGTAATTGCTTGCCTCAGGAAAGGGACCTTGTGCAGTGGCAGGGACTCCTTCACAGCTGCCACCAGAAATAGGCTGCAAATGAGATGACCTCAGGCTCTTTTTATTCTTTGAATCGCATTTGGGAATCTTTGAAGACAGTGCCAGCAGAAGGATCCGATTCAATTTAAAGTTTATTCTTTCTGCCTCTCAGTGGGCCTCGCCACAAATTTTATGGAAAAATCTCAGAATTCATTTTGTCAGTTTGGCCAGATAAATAGAAATCGACTGATGTCAAACCCCTGCATTTGAGAGAAATAAGGCAAACGAGGGACTAAATTTCCAAGAAACAAGCAAGACCAAGTTTGCACACCTAGAATTGCAGGAGTGTTTTCGAGGTTTTGTTTTTGTTTGTTTTTATCTTATACTTATTGATAACTCTCTCAAGGGATTTATAGTATATGATTTGTTTTCTAATCTTTATTTTCACCTATATGTTGCTCTTGTAACATATTAATAAGAACTGATTTATTAAATGATGGGAATTAACTCCTGTGACCATAAAGAATGGGTGATAAAGCTCTTGCGAACTTTGGTACTTCAGAGTAAAATATTATCCTATAAAAGTATTTGTCATGAAGAACCTCGAAATGGCTCTTGATGAGACAAATCATCTTAACAATGAAGTGCACACTTTCCTACTATGAAGATAAATGCTCTAATTTAATCTCATTTATCTAACAGCAGGATTTCCTTCCTATGACATTTTGTTTTATTGATATTCTTAATTATTTAAGAATTATTTCCCCAGCTCCTGCTCTCACTCTCAATATTTCTTCCATTATTACTTCTAAGATTCTTTCAGATGTTATGTGCTATATCTTATTTAGATTCTCATCGTCCTTGTCTTTTTGCACCTTTCTGAATTTTATTGCCTATTACCAATTGGATAAGATCCTGCATTTTTAATGACGTCCATGGCTGTCCATGACAGTGACCTCTGCCTGTTTCTCAGGTCTCACTTCTAGCCATTCGCTGCTAAGTACTTCATATTCTGATAACACAGAATTGCTCATGTCTTCTCATATCCATTCTGCTGTTTTATGCTCTGCTGATGTTAGCAGTCTCATAGCTTCCTCTTCTTGTCCCCGGCCACTCCTCACCCACCCGTTCTTCCACTGACTAACTCCAAACCATTTTTCAAACCTTAGTTCAGTGGTTTCCTCCTTCCTGAAGCCTTCCATGACTTCCCTGACTCAGGACAGGGGCCCTGCCCCCGTGTTCTCATGGTGACCTCTTCATGCTTCTGACTAGTGAGACATCACTGCTGTGCCCGTCTCCTCCCAACACAAGCAAACTTCTCGGGGCAGGGGTCCTACCTCATTCGTCTTGCATGTACTCCCAGAAATGTGCCTGGTACCTGTTGGGTGTGCAATAGAAAAACCAACGTCATGAACATTTCCTCCTACAGTTTCTTCTAGGAGTTGTACAGTTTCAGGACTTCCGCTTAAAAG
Organism: Lyroderma lyra; assembly: GCA_004026885.1. Lineage (NCBI taxonomy): Eukaryota > Metazoa > Chordata > Mammalia > Chiroptera > Megadermatidae > Lyroderma > Lyroderma lyra. The sequence continues at coordinate 13,244 of PVJL010018478.1, read as the reverse complement.
TCTTTAATCCCTTTTGAGTTGATTTTTTTGTGTCTAGCGTATGGTCAAGGGCCAAGTTCATTCTTACGTGTGTGGAAATCCAGTTTTCCCGACACCATTTGTTGTGAAGAGCGTCCTTTCCCTGTTGTGTGTTCTCGGCACCCTATTGAAGATCACCACATATGTGTGGGTGCATCTCTGAGCTTTCCATTCTGTTCTGTTTGTCTACGTAGCTCTCTTTATGCACCACCCCCCACATGTTGATTGCTTACAACTCCAATGCCTAGTGTCATCAGAAAAAGTCCTTAATACAGGTATAAAAATCTGTGCACTGTAACATACCAATGATTTTTGAACAGGTACCGTTTTCTTCTGAACCTCTCTCTGTTTTTCATCCCCGAGTTTTACATTGTGTCGTTTTGTTTCTCTTTCTGTTTTCATACCCATTTCCCCGTGTTGTCAGCAAGGAGGCGCACAGAGCAGAGCTGCCCATCTGCAGGCTCCGGCACAAGTAACGCCCCCTTTTTTATGAGCTGGTCATCTATACCAAACCTTTTACTGCACAACCACAAGCATGTAATTCTGTAACATGACAACAGCACACTCAAACACACGTTAGGTGACATGTTAGGTGAAATGTTCAAATTGGTATCCGTCTCCTGTGAGACATTCAGGTGCGGGGTCCAGCGTTACTTCTGCCGGACCCTGCGTTTTATAACCCTTTGCACAGAACTCTTTAAGCTCCATGGGGGCACTTAGGAGATGCCAACCGCACTGCTGAGCATATCCGTGTGCTCCTCAGATGGGAAATGCGAGGGGGGCCGAGCCCCGCCCCGCTGCCCTGGGGTGGCTGGGCCTGGAGGAGGGGCGTTCGGGGCAGGGCCGGGAGGCAGGCCAAACAGAGTCGCCGCGGGGGTGAGCGGGAGGGGGAGGGGCCCACGGCTTACCTCTTCCAGCTCTTCCTACCACCACTGTTCCCAGGGGCCCACGGGCCACCCTGTGGGTGCCAACTCAGCCCCCATGGTCCTTCCTGGTGGCATGGACTATCGCCCTCCTCGTGTGCTAGGGGTATTTAATGCAAAGGGTGACACCTCCAGGAAGCAAGGTCAGCGTTGGGCCCCCGAGCTAGGGAGGTGGCATGTGGGCTGCCCACCGTGGACATCCACAGGCGACCCCTAGGAGAAGGCGGGCCTCTTGGGGTGACGGTGTACTTTTCCAAGTTTAACGATGTAATTTTCTCTTTTTCCTCTCCCCCCTGCCTGATGTACTTGCTCCGTACGCGTGAGAGCCCATGCGTACCTCGTTAACCCGATTAATCAGGACGTGGACTCGAAAAAGACTCTTAGCCCTCAGACACCTGCACGTGGCCACCGGGCTGTCATTGTGGAAGGAATGAGCCCCACAACCGGTCGGAGACGACACTACCTCGGGATCACCGGGGCCCCGGAGGCGTTTTCCGATGGCCAGCACCCAGGAATCGCCTAACCGCCCCCCCTTTCCCTTTGTTCTGCATCTTCTCGCGGGCACCGTCACACCGTGTGGCCGCCGGGGCCGGGGAGGGTGGTCCTGGAGCCTGCGGCCCGCCACCTTCCCCGCGTGCGGCATTCTGAATCAACCCGCTCTCCTTCCCGCCCGCCCCGTCGCTCCATCCGTGGCTCTGCAGCCGCGAGCCGCCGAGCCCGGGGTCCCCGGGGTCCCCGGGGTCCCCGTAACGGGCCCTGCGCTGGACACGCCACCAACTTCCGTAGCCCTCGCGGCCCCGTCGCCCGTGCGCGGCGCTCGCTTCCTGCGCGGCCCTCGCTGGGCGGGGCCCACGGCCGCCCGAGCCCCGTGCAGCCCCGTGCAGCCCCGTGCAGCCCCGTGCAGCCCCGTGCAGCCCCGTGCAGCCCCGCCACGTGAGCGGGTCCCGGGACGCTGGGAGCGGCCTCAGCACGCGCTGGGCGTCCCCTGACACAGGGGCGAGAGGGTGGCTGCTGGGGCTTCCGCCCCCATTCCTGAGCGAAAGCGTAAGTGACTGCATCCGCTGACCCCCATGGCGGCTTTGGGCCTGGGGACCCCCAGGGGCTGCTGGGGCGCCCGAGGAAGGCCGTGACCGTGACCAGTCTCACCCGGAATGCCCTCGAGAGCGTGATGGGGCCGCAGCCCCTTGCCCCATGCCGGCCTCGGCTTCTGCCCAGCGCCCCTGCCCAGGGCCGAGTGCCAGCGTTCGGTCGGTCAGCAGGGGGAGGGTCAGGTCACACCTCCAGCAGCTGGACTCCCCGAGTCAAGGCTTGGACGGCTGGGAGGCCCGACTGGAAGGACTCTCATTTTGTAAAATTGCAAGGCTTTCCCGCCATGTCTATTTTGCCCTGGACTGAGGGTGGGGTGGGGGGCTCTTTGGGGCCCTCCCTTCCCCTGAACAGCACGGGGTGGGCCCCATCAATAAATATTGGTTTTGGTTTTTGGTTTAAAAAAAAAAAAGTGGTTGTTTCTGGAAGGAAATAAAGGCAGAACTGTGTTTAGAAAGGTCACGGGCTTTGAAGGCCACCGACCTGGATTCAGACCTTAACTCGGCCACTCTGGTTGCTTCCCAAGGTTGAGCAGCCCTGACAGAGCTATTTGGAAGGGACCACCTGGTACTCTGGCTCCTAGCAGGTATCTTGTCATCTAAATTCCTTTCTCTCCTTCCTTCTGTGTAGAAAATAAACAAAACCAAAACAGCACACATAGTCTGAAAATAAAACCAAAGAAAATGAAACAAAATGTGCCTGCATAGATATTCAGAGCTTGCTACTAGCTTCTCAAGGCGTTTTTAGAAATTTTTTGAAGCAATGTTGCATTTCCTTTCATAGTAGAAAAAAGGTCTGCAGGAAGACAAATAATTTGATCAGGTGTCAGGTCTGCTTGTCATTCCTCTTCCTTGGGACTTCATCCTTTTTGTGATGCCTGCTCTGCTTGTAGCTTCCTGGATCAGTCCGCTTTCTGATTGTTTGAATAATTTTATATCCAGGGGATGTGTTAGCTAGAGTGAGCCATTTTAGCTACATGATGCAATCACTAATTCACCCTACACGAGTATTGTTCAAAATATTTATTGCAGAAATAGAATGTTGAAACAAATAGATCCTAGGTGAGTAATTCTGAAAGCAGATTGATTAACACTGTTCCATTCTTCTACCCCACACTCCTCTGTTCTTTCATTCATTCAGGCTTATTCGTTTGAACTAATTTATTCATTTAACAAATGTTTATTGTACACCTATCATGTGCTAATTGCTGGCTACAATGGGAAAGGAGAATGGAAAATTATACATATATACATGCACATTCAAATATGAGGGCTGTCCAGAAAGTATCCAACCATGTAATGTGAGAACTGAGGCATTTAGGGCTGGGGTTTTTTTTCCACACAGCCCTTGTATGTACACCACATACATTCAGATATATATACTTGTATATTCATGTGCCCTAACCTTGTGGAGGATTTGTGATGGCTTTCAGAAGCCAAGATTATAAAGCAAAAATCCTGAAACTAATATTGAATGTCAACTGTAATTGAAAAAATTAGAAAAAAAAAAAGCAGCTAGTGGCACAGTCCAATGTCATGGTGAAGAGTTTGTCTCTGGAGTCAAATAGGTCTAGGTTTGATTTTTGGATATAAATCCTGAGACAGAGGTGGGCAATGTATTTGCAGCCTCAGTTGGACTACGTGGAAGATTCATCTGCTTGTCCATGTGTGTGCCTGTGCCCGTGCTTACATTTGGGGAGCAGGAAAGGAAGATTTGATTAATAGCTGCTTCTCAGACCTGGGATCTGGTGGTATCCTCACTTCCAACTAGACCTTGGACCTCCCGGTTGTCTTCACTGGGGAAACCCTCTTTACTGGGTTCATTTTCCTTAATTGAAACTATAGCCATTGTAACATGGTTCTTGTTTTGTTGTTCTCACTGCTTCTCTGTGCTAAAGGCCCAGCAAGGCATACAGACAGGCTGGCTTGAGTTTCTACAACGAGCACATGGCAAATATTACATTATGTTATGAATAGCTGGATGTTGAATTGTATCGTAGATGAGATAAAGGGCTGATCAATTTCTGTAGATGGGTTGGCTGGCTGGGTTTTGGAGGGATTGCTTGAGATCTATTGTTTAAATTCTGGAAGAATAATAAGGGATTAAGACCTCAGAGGTCTTCACCACATATCCTCGTGTGTTGACAACTTTGCTTTAGAAGGTTTGAAAGTAGATCTTATCCAGGCAATACCCAATCTCTGAATTTGAAAACTGTCAGGACAAGTTAGAGAGAAAATGTTATTCTTACAAAATTTGAGATGTAAAAACAATTTTAGTATGGTACATTAAAGCAACATCAAAGCAACTCAATTCAATAAACATTTTAAGTGCCTGCTGCATGTCAGACATCTTAAAAAAAACACTGAAAAACAAAGATGAATAATATCCAAAGTCATTATTTTTAAAAACCAGTAATATAGGGAAAGAATCCTCATCTTTTCTGTATTAACTATTCCTCAAGGCATCCAAAGAGTTGATGCGAAGAGGTTTTTCTTTGTAAGAGTATTTAGGCTGATGAATGAAGAACAAATGATAGAACTGGAAGATCGTATTTTACAGTGCTGCTGTGCACCGAATTGTGCCCCACCCCTCGATTTGTATGTTGAATCCTTAATCGTTGATGTGACTGTTTGGCAGTAGGGCCTACAAGGAGGTAGTGAAGGTGAAATGAGGTGAAAGGGCTGGTGCCTTTATTAGAAAAGAAAGAGACAGTAGAGCCAGCTCCTTCTCCGTCTAAGCATGCGGTGGGAAGGCAGCCATCTGTAAGCTAGAAACGGAACTCTCACCGGAAATGAATTGGTGCCAGCCTCCGGAACTGTGGGAACGTGCATTTCTGTTGTTGAAGCCACCCAGACAATGATATTTTGTTAGGGCAGCCCTCCTAGACAAACACAGTTGTCTAATGAAATCATAGCTCTAAGAGAGAACTGGAAAATGCAGGTCTCATAACAGAGGTAGGTGTTACTGCCTTGAAGCAGTGTCGTTAGACATTCTAACCTGGATCTATTAGGCCTTTAGGCCTCACTGTCACTTTATAGTAAATACAAGGGGATCAAGGAACGTTTTATATGACAACATGGTGCTATAGTCAGCAAAAGCCTGGTTGTGGGAAACTTTGCAAGATAGATGAGCCTATTTTTTTCCAACACATAAATTGCAAGAAAGAAAAAAAGAATGTGGAAGAAGAGAAACTCTATGGGTTAAGAAGAAACATATCTACCATTTGCAGTTTGTGGGCTTTATTATAATCCTGATGCAGATGCCTGTAGAGGAAAAGATATTTCTGAAACTGTGAAAGAAATGGGAGTACTAATGGGACATTTAATGATCTTAATGCATTATCAGTTACTAGCCGGGATAATAGGATTATGATCGTATTTTACAAAGATAATTGTCTTTTAAAGATGCATGTTGAAATACGTGTGGATGAAATGATGCTGATGTCCAGGAATTGTTTCAGAATAATCTGGAGGAAGAGAAAGTAGGCAGGAAAATAGATGAAGGAAGATTGGCCTTGAATTAATAATGGTTTAATGTGGGTGATGGGTGAGCAGGGGTTTATTATGCTATTCTCTCTACTTATGCAGATGTTTAAAACTTTGCATAAAACCTTAATAGAAAATAAGTAAAACCCTAATTTTGCTCTGAAGGATCTCAAATTCTAATAAGCATGTATGCATGCAGATAATTGGGATACAACCTGATAGGACCTTTAGTGCTCAGCAACTAGAGGGAAGAGGACATTCCACAATTCTAAGAATTTAAGTCTTAGAGAATGTGATAGTTTATCTGTCATGGTTCTCCAGAGAAACAGAAATATATATGAGGGCTGTCCAGAAAGTATCCAGTCGTGTAATATGAAAACTAGAGGCACTGATGGCTGGATTTGTTCTGGACAGTCCTCGTATACATCAGTAACTCCTGCACATAATAAAATAAGGCTGAGGGTGACACCATTATGAGTGGACCTATAGACCAATAGTAAAAGACCTATAGCACTTACCAATGAAAACAAAAGATTCTGTTCATCTGTCACTGAGGCAAAAGTATAGTCAGTTCATCTCACTGCAGCCAGATACATCTCAAGTGCAGCTCACCATTTCTTCTGACATGTAGTGAATTCACACATGCCTGCTACTTCAGTCCATCCAGGTGCATGATAAGCACCGCAGGTGAGGGGTCTACATCTGCGGGAATGCCCCATGAGGCCCTGTGTGGTGGGCCGAGAGCTAACAGCGCTGCAAGAATAGGTCACCGGGCGGGCACGCCATCTGCTCACGCAATTGACATTTACCTTCAGGACCTGCTCAAGTTGGGTTTCACGGGTAGCAGTGCCCTCTGGTAATGGTTGCTGAGGGTGGTGTGCTCACTCTGCGGCGTTCCATCCTCCTCTGAGTGACTTCGTGACCTGCAGAGACGGTCGAGGTAAAAATCTACGTGTCCTAGACGCCGTTACCACTAGGTGTTAGAGGCACCGCACGGGGTTGAAAAGTGCAGCAAAGCCTGTTGGCTGGTTCCTGCCGGGAGTCAGCCGGATGGAGCCATACATTCTCCCCCCGGGAGTGTTTCCGTGTGGGTGTTGGGAGGCGTTTGTCGTGGCGGATGCTGCACTGGGGACTTTGTGATTTTGGCTGATTCCTGGATTTCAGTTAACAGCTACCTGAGTGTTCTTGAACTCAGTTGTGTGAGTGGCGGTCTCAGAAAACGTTGTTACCTGAACCATCAATTGTATAGTGGACTAACATTTATCTGTTACCCATCTATCTCTGCACACGCACACACATACATGACATGCACACACACGTGACACACACACGCCCGCACACGCCCGCACATGCACGCACACACACATGACACACACCCACACACGCATGCACGCTTGCACACACACGCATGCCCACACACGCGCACACACACATACACGACACACACACACATGCCCACACATGCACGCATGCACATGACACGCACGCACACACCTGCACACGCCTGCACGCACGCACATGCACGCACACACATGCACGCACACAAACGCATGCACACACACATGCACGCACACACATACATGACACGCACGTACGCACACACACACCCATACACACACACGCATGCACGCACACACATGCCTGCACATGCACTCCTGCACACACATGCACGCACACTCATGCATGCACACACATACATGACACACATGCACCCACACATGCATGACATGCACACACACACTCGCACATGCATGCACGCACACACATGCACACACACTGCCAGGGCTTCACGTCTGCCTAGGAGAACTTGAGTGAGGGCTGGAAATTCGGGAAGGGGTCTGAGAGAATCCAGATCCTTGGAGAGAGACGCAGTCCTCTAGCTCTGTTGTCAAACAGGCGGCGTCTCAGAAGTGAGGCAAAAGGAGATTTAAAAACGTAAAACTCAATCCTGTGTAGAAGTTCTTTGTTCCTGTAATGACGTATGGCTTAGAATTTTGTAGGTGTTTTCCTCTGTGTATATGTGTGTGCATGTGAGGGCTGTCCGGAAAGTATCCAGCCATGTGACAGCTCTCGTTGTGTTGACAGTGGCTGGATTTTTGCAGACAGCCCTCATATAGACACGAAGGTGCCAAAAACATGTATACACCGTTTAAGAAAGGAAAAAAACTGTATTAAAACTGTAATACTATATTCTGATAACGAAAGATGACTACAAGTCACGTTTGACTTGTGCAGTTACAAGCGGTGCTCACAGTGGTGACCATCAGTACTCATGTAGTACGTAGGTAACATCGCCTGAAATGTGTGTGCCTTTTTCTGGCACTGCAGTATGGGGACTTCCTTGATAGACAGAACTGGAGAGTTTAAGGCAAGCTTGTCCAGCCCGTGGCCCATGGACCGCACGCGGCCCAAGACGGGTCTGAATGCGGCCCAACACAAATTTGTAAACTTTCTTAAAACATGAGAGTTTTTTGCAAGGTTTTTTTTTTTTTTTTTTTTTTTTTTTTTTTTTTTTTTTTTTTTTTTTTTTTTTTTTTTTTTTTTTTTTTTTTTTTTTTTTTTTTTTTTTTTTAGCTCATCAGCCGTCGTTCGTGTTAGTGTGTTTTGTGTGTGGCCCAAGACGATTCTTCTTTCACTGTGGCTCAGGGAAGCCGAAAGGTTGGGTGCCTCCTATGTCTCCATCTCGGTGATGTTACCCCCTTGGCGAGTGTTACTTACCTGCACACACCAAGAAGGGTTACGTGCACAGACCTCTTTCATTTGGTTCTTGGGCTAGGTCCTTCAGGAAAGACTGGGTCTCAGTTACAGAGAACACGCGTGTCCCATTCCAGGCAAACCTGTCCCTCCTTCTTGCCCTTCCCCTTTGGTCTGTTTGTATTGCTTTGTGGGTGGTGACTGGCAAAGCGGACAGTAAGTGATTCTGCTCTCTACCATGTGCTCCTTTTCTCTCTAGAAGGCACCAGTCCTCTTCCCCAGGGTTCTCTCTGCTATCTTTGTTTACCTAGGAGTTTGGGCTCCTGCCTCCTTTCTGAGTGGTGACCTGGGCCTAACACGAGTGTCCTCTGCTGGCTTTGCGCACTCCTTCAGGGAGATAGCAGCCTCTTTTGGAGTCTTAGGAGGGTCAGGAATATAACCTTCTTGCCTTTAGTCACTTTAAATAAGGCTGTAGCTGGCTCGGACCAAGGGTTGGGGTCTTCGTATTGCTCTGGGGAGGAGCTAGAGTGACACCATTCTCAACAGTAGAGCTAACTGAGACAGTAGCAGCTGCATGCCTGCTGTTTACACAGATACCGTATTTTGCTGTGTATAATGCGCGCCCATGTAAAATGCATATTATGCATTATATAATATACATGATATTATATATTCCTGTATATAATGCGCACCCACGATTTTGGCCCAAACTTTCAGGTAAAAAAATCTTTTGTTTTCATTGTTTAATTCAAAATTTTATTTTTTTAAATACTTGTTTTTTATATTATAAAGGAATTTTAGCATTTATTTTTTAACATTTTATGGTCCAAGAAATTTTATATAACAAATAATTACAAAACATAAGAATAAATTTAACAATAAAACTGATTATTTTATTTGAGGATATTATTTTGCATATGGATAGCGTTATTGATTTGTAGAGTTACACTCTTAACTCATAGCCTAAATAAAAGAATTAAAAGCATTTATATAGATACAGGATTAGTACTGCCCATGTTTGAGTATAATGAGCATCCTTATTTTTCCCTCACAAATTTGGGCAAAAAATTGTGCATCATACCCGGCAAAATTCAGTGCACCCCAAGTGCATTTAAGGAACTGGCTTCTACCTGCTCTCTCTGTCTTGTGGGTGCATTTTGCTGCCCTAGCAATCTCCATGGTCAAGGACTTCTCCCATGTGCCTAGTGCCCGATCACAGGCCCACAGAGATCGGCTCCTCCCACCATACCCTTGGTCTAGAGGCACGCCCTCCTTTTCTCGTCCGTTCAGGCCCACAGGTCTTCCAATGTCCAGCGTCTGCCTAGCGCCGGACCTGGACAGGCGGGCTGACCTCCTTTCTCAGACATCGTATTGCCTTTGACCCCCAGCGTCGATCCTGTTGACGTCGGTTCACTCAGATACTGGCCCTATTGCTTGGCCAGGCTACCGAGGCCCCGGGGAGACCATGAAAACTACAGAGTGTAACACAGCGTGGCGGAATGCCACGCCAGACGCATGCAGACGCATTTCAGGTGAGTCCCAGCTCCTTGAGGCTGTTCAGGATCATGGCTCACTGGGTGTCCCCACAGCTTATTTTCTGATCACCAAAAACTCTGTCCGAGTTGCCAGTGATCGGGAATGAGTTGCAGGGGTTTGGGGCTGACCAGGGACAAAACCATGACCACGAGGTGGCAGTAGCGCGTACACGCTTTATTTGGTATGCTTGGACAGGGGAGGGAGCGGGGAGGACACCACCAGGAAGAGGGAGTTCAGAGAGGGGGCTTTCGTGTCCGGGTGACGTCCCTCAGCAGCACAGCAAGGCGTCTCTGGGTCAGAGAAGTGGTTTGGGGTCTCTGTGGCCTGGATTTAGTGTCTCTGTCATTGGCAGATGCTGAGTGAGGTTTTGCGGGCTATTTAAAACCGGTCGGATCTAAATGGCTACAAGTATACTTTCTTGGGATATTTCTAAAACAATCAGATATACAAACATTTTAATTTATTGCCACTGGGCTTTTGAGGTAACAGGTTTCAGGCTGCAGTGGAGAAATCAATAACCCAAGGGCCCTGTTTGCCCCATTGATATAATGGTACCTACTTCATAGTGTTTGTGAGGATTAAATATGAATACTTAGCAGAGTACCTGACGCACAGCAAGACACAACAAATATCATTATTACGTTGCAATACTCTGCCTAAATGGAGCTTAGGGAGGAGAAATAAGAAGAAAGCAAATTTCAAAACTAAGTAAAAAGTCAGAAGTTGATAAGTCTTATAATTATTGAAGGACAACAAAGAAAGCAACAGTTAAAGAAGTATGCTGTTCATTGGTAGAATTTCAGTTTTTTCCCAGCTCATGAGGCAACGTGTTCTGGGTGCCGAAGTGTGAATTTGCCCCCTAGAGATAAGAATTTTCTCCGAAAAATGTATGTAGCTGTTTTCCGTGGCTTTCAGACCTGCTGAAAGATGGTTTTCTTCTCATTCTGCTCCAATTCTTTGTTAGTAAAAGATGCTTATAAGGCGGCCACACAGAAATGATGGTTTCTCCGTGCAACTGTCCATTAAGCAGAACACTTGGTATTTTAGTAAAATAACCATAGTTCATTATAACAAGTAAATGGTGGTTTGCTAAATATCTTCCAGAAAACTTAACACATTTGGGCTGTTCTACAAGCAGACCACCAGCTAAGAATGCCCTGGTCAAATTTTGAAGATTAAAAAAAATTTTTTTATGGCATATCAAAGCTAAGTCCTAAGTATTAGCATTGTCCTATGCCTTGAGAAGTTTGCTCTCTGGAGTGGAAAGAAATGCATTCAGAAAGAGGTTTTGTGAGAATTCAAAGGAAGTTATTTCTGATCCTTTGCATTTCCCACATCTGTCTATTATCTACTGGATCATCCAGAGTTTTTAGGAGTTTTTCAGGTAATGACATGCTACACCAGCTCAGTCCCTAGCACACGAATGCTCTGTCCTCTTCCAGGAAATTGCTGTTTCTCCATAACTCACTTCATGCTCAACAATGGATCCAACCCATAGCTTCTAACTTCTGGGAATCTGACTTTCTGTCCTTCTAAGATTACCTGGCTCGGTGGCCACCCCAGAGAAGAACAGGGTCCCAGTAAAACCTGGGGCTTATCGGGTTTTCTGAAAGGCATCTAAGACCTGGTGCACACCTGCATGAGACTTCTTTCTTGGAAAATGGAGTCAAAGATACGATCTCAGATTTGGAAGACAAATGGGACATTATTTAAATCAGAATTTTTGTCGTTTCACCTTGCCAAAGCCCAGTTTCCTCATCTGTAGAATTAAAATCTAATGATATGAAAGTATCTTTAACACGATGTGATACATGTATGTTAGTCCCGCTGCCTCCCTGAGCACTGGTGGTCACAAAGCATGCATTCTGGCTCTTTTGGGAATGAAAAAAGGAATTTTAAAATGACCTTAGGTAGTCATGAAATACACCAAAGGGTTAGAAAAGCGGGTCTGACGCTAAGCTGAGCTTTCAGAGCCAACCCTCAGAACCACACTCCAGAACAGGTGTGACAGCAGAACTTCCTGCCGTTGCTCACCCGCTCCCTGGACCCCGGAACGTGGCCTTGCTGCCACGGTGACGTAGGCTGGGAGATCAACTGTGCTTTTCCCCCAAAGCTGGTCCCCTGTGCTGTCGCCTGTGTCGGTGAAATGATGCCCCACTCAGCTCTCTCTCTCTTTGGGCTACTCACTCCCAAATTGGAATCCTGCATAGGCGTTTGTGACGGCCGACACGCACGTCATGCCTTCACCCTGCACGGGCGGCAAGGAGGAGAGTGTTGGGGATTTTACCTAATAAACACGGAGCTCTCAGGGAGGGCATTACCGAAATGCGGGAAGCGTGGTCCGGAGAGGCTGGGTTCTTTCATCCCTCTTTTCCTTAGGTCTTTTCCTGCATTTACTCAGTACTTAGCAATGGGCTAAGTGAGACTACAAATGCCCCCACTTTGCAGACGAGCAGATGGAAGCAGAAAGAGATACAATAAGTGGCAGAGATAGGACTTGTACCTCTGTCTGTGTGATTCCAAGCTCTGGATGGGAAATTCCCACCCAGGATGACACTGTCTCACAAGTCTGAAAGCTCTTCCACTTGCCCGTACATTCTGTTTCCTTTTCTGAAATCTTGCCCTGAGAGTGTAATTGCTTTGCCCCGTCACCTCTCAGCTCGTGCTGTTTATTCCAAGCCCACTCAGCGTCCCCCCGTCTGCGGAGCAGGTCTGGGAAAGCAGGTCAGATGGAGCACGTAGACGCATCTGAGTCTGTCGTGACCGGGATGTGAAGCAAACCACTTTGGTGCCAGAGACTTGGCTGTGGGATGCTCTAATGCAGCAGGATGGAACCCCCTGCTCGTGTTTCCCGTCTGCACCCCTCAGCCCCGCCCGTGGGGCAGTTGAGCAGAGGCAGTGAGCACCGTGCGGTGTAACGGTCCTTCTGGCTCGCCTTCACGTCCTGGCTTTGTCACTAGCTGGCAGTGTCAGCTTCGAAAGAGGACTGCACCCCGCTGAGCCTCCCGGTTCTCTGTGCAATGTGTGTAACTCCCAGAGTCACCGTGAGGGCGGTGCCCGTTGTGCTATTTTGATCCCCTCCCTCCCCCATGAATCTTAATCCGGTTCCGACGACACAGTCTGAGACAGAGCTTATCTGCGAACCCCGTTGTTGGAACCCTAGGAATGTGGAGTGGGAGTCAGGGGAGCGGGCAGGAAAGGGCGGAAAGCTGGCCCTGCTCTGCAGAAGCGCGTGCTGGCGGCGCACTTCCAGGGGACCGTGGGTCACTGAACCCCAGAACAGCACGTCCGTGCCGTGCCGCTGACCGGCTGGTTTCTCCCCCCTTGCTGTTGCTCAGCCATCACATCTGCCCCCTTAGACTTTGATTGCCCGGCGCCTCTGGGATGTGTGGTGGGGTCCCTCTGGGCAGCTTCTGGAGAAGCCATGGGGGGACCCGGGTGTCAGAGACGCTGGGTTTTCTCCGTCTCCCCATTCGTGAGAGAATACCGCAGCCTGGCTCCC
>PVJL010018477.1:0-15839 GCA_004026885.1 Lyroderma lyra | reverse complement strand
GTGTCTTCTGTCCTCCAGAATCTTCCACACCCTTTTCTTGGCCCGGGCCCCACAGCCTGGTGGAAGTACCGGGCACGTGGACGAAGGGTAGGAACGGTCTTGACCAGGGAGCCGGAAAGGAAGGTTCCCCCTGCCGTCTCCAGGGCAGAGAATACCACCCAGAGCCCTTGACTCATCAGTCCTTTGTCAGGAAGTGGCTTCTGCCAGACTGCCTCCCTGCAGGGCTGCCCCACCCCGCCCCACTCGGAAGCACATTTGGACAGAAGGACCTGCAGGTGAGGGAGAATGCTTGACTTTGAAAGGGAGGACCCAGAAGATAGGGGCCGGTGCTTGGACAGAGGCCCAGAGAGGGAAGGGATTTGTCCCAGGACATCCAGGAGGGTCCCAGACCAGGACCCTTCCCAGTCTTGCTGGAAGGGGGCGGGGCCTCCCTTGACCCATGGGTCCCTCTCCCTCCCCGTTGGCTCTGAGCCCCAGCCCTGCTCTCCCCTAAAACCTGTCAGACCTGAAATAGCAGGAGAAAACAAAACAAAACAAACACCTCCGGTAAACAACAGGCAGTGTGAATGAATCAGGATTTTGTTTTTCAGAAATATCGTGTGTCCACCGCTGTTTACCCAGTTGGCATGGCCCGTGGTGCGGAAGGGACCCTGGCGCCCCGCCCGGACCGCCCCTCGTTATTAAGTGCTGGGCGGTGGGGGAGGGAGCCACGGCTCAGCCTGTCCTGTCCACCACCTGGCCTCCGGCTGCCAAACTCCCTTCTTGCTCCTCCAGTGGCCAGCCGCACCGCCCCACCCGAGGCCAGCCCCATGACTGCCATCCTGGTTGACTGCCCAGCCCTGACTGGCCTCGCGCCGCTAGCCTCCCATTCGTTCCCCCCCTGGGCAGCCACCTGGAGTGTTCTGCAACAGCAACATGACCATGTCATTCCCTGGCTTCAAACCGTCCGTGGCTCCCACTGTCCTCGACATAGAGTCAGGCCCTGACCCTAAACGTGGCACTCGGGGCTCCTGCCAGCCTCCACTGTGCCCCTCCCCCCCCTTTGGCCACATCGACCTTTCACATCCTCAAGGGCTCCCTCCTCCGTCAGGGCTTACACGCAGGCCCATTCCCTGTCCCACGTTGCCCCACCAAGCACCAGTCATTCCCCAGAGCTCAGCTAAAACCACCCTTCCTCCCCTCCGTCAGCACAATCAGCACATTCATAATTATTTTGTGTGTAGCTTTTGTTTAAATAGATCTTCCTGTCTGATGACCGGGACTGTCCTCCCTCAACAGGGCATTCCTAGTGTCGGACGTAATGCGAGCTTGTGTGAGCACCTGCCTGTACAGGACACCGTCCTGGGCACCGGACGGGAATATGACCGTGCACACCATGTGGCCCCTGCGACGTGGCCAGCTCGTGCCTGTAGTGGCCCGTCCACTTCACTCCCCGTTCGACAGCAAAGCCTGTTCTCCAGCGTGTGCCACGCGGAGCCTCTGCATGCACGCCCGCAGGCGGGAGACGCTGACCACCCCGTCAGGCCGTCACTCCGCGTTGGACCCAGCAGCACCAAAGCCAGGCAGATCAGCAAAGCGATGATAAAAACGACCAAGGCTCCCCGCATCGCAGGCTCAGGCCGTGCCCCTGCTGCCTCTTTAATCTTCACCAGAGCTCTGTCAAAGAGGCCCTGTTGGGGGGCACTCGTCTTATCGGAGAGAACACGGAGGCTCAGTGAGGTTAAGGGACCCATCCAAGGTCACACAGCAAGGAAGAGGTGAAGGTAAGACCCACGGCGCTCTGCCTGCCTTGGAGCTACAGCTCGCCATAGCGCACCCCCATCCTACCAGCCCAACCCGCTGTGTCCGTCGAGTTCCCAGACACGAAACGGGGTCCTCCGCTGTGCCCACTCACTCATTCTCGTTTCCCTTGGAAACATAGTATGAACACCTTTCCGAGCTAATGAAATTTCAATTCTACTAACTTTTCATGGCTGCGTGATGTTCCGTTGTGCGGCCCACTTACTGCTGACGGATGGCTGCGGGCTTCCGTGCCTAACGTGTGTCAGCTGCTGGTGCAAACCTCCGTTGGAAGCTTTTGATACATGGTGACAAATTGCCCCGATAAAATGATAGTAGCGGCCAGCTCTAATCTCCTGGCGCTTGCCATGTGCCTGTCATGTGTCCCTTGTCAGGAACCCCTTGTCGTGGGGACTTGTGCACAAGTCTTGCCACCCATCCCTCCCCACCCTTCAGACTGAGAGCCCCCGAGGGCAGGGACCCTGAGCCTGGCCCAGTTCCTGACCCCCTGGCCGGTGCTGCTGAGATAGTATTGACAGTGACTCCCAGTTCCTCCAAAGCCAGCCAGCAGGGGTTTCAGGCCCCCCGCCATCCCTTCCCTGTCAGGCTTGGCTTCCTGCTGGGCTGAAGCCACCCCTCACCAGCTGGTGACTCAGAGCCGGGCCAGGATGGCAGTGCTCGCCGGCCCAGCCCTGTGAGTGACTAAGCCTGCGGTGAGGCTGAGTGGGGCCTGCTGGGGTGGGGCCGCCTCTGCCCCAGCCTGGCCCTCCTTCCTCTCACCCTTTAATCGGCCTGATTTTTGTCCTCCGGGCCTTTCAGATAGAATGAGAATCATCCTGGGTTCTGAGTGCCAGAGGTGTGCCAGAGGTGACAGAGACACAGTTCCCACCTCCCTCAGGGGCAGAGTTTAGAGGGCAGAAGGCATTCTTAGGGGAGGAGCAGAGAGAAGATCCAAGGGGAAAGGGACTGCAGGAGAGGGAGCAAGATGTGAAGAGTGCCCGGGGTGGCCACTCCGTGAGTAAGCGCTGATCAAGGACCCAGGGCACGGAGCTTGCGAGGACTGGGCCGTCCTACTCCAAACGGTGCCTCCATGAGACCTGGCAAAGTCAACGACAACAGTTTCTCGCCAGTGCCCCAGCGGGCTTGGTAAGTGCAGCTCGGATTCAGCCCCTCAGTCACCCAGACCATCGGACACGCTCGGAGGTGCAGGGGTGGCACCTCCTCCCGGGGCATTAGAAGATGCATGCCTTGGGTGATCTCAATCCTCACTGTGTCTGGTGTCAGTGGAGGGAGGAGAGGAGGTCTGCTGGCATTTAGCATCTGAAGATCAGAGATGCTAATCATTCTACCACAGTGGCCTGTCCTGAATCTTGCCCCCACCCCCAAAGCCAGGGCTGAGACCCCTACACTGTGAAGTACCTTGCAAGGCTGGAAGTAATTTTAAGATACATTGTCTCACTGGAAAATACATTGTCTCACTAGGCTTGAACCCTCCCTGGCCAGCGATACAGCTGATATTTTCATTTGTCACCTAGCAACCAACATGATAATGACATGGGTATGACACCCAGGGGCCCCAGGTGCCAGGCCCGCCTTTGAAGGTGGAACCTTCCTGACTGTCCCATGAAGGCAGCACTCTTATCCCCATTTTGCAGATGAGAAAACACAAGTTCAGCGAGGTGAGGGCAGTCACAGGGGTGGTCACAATCAGAGCCGACTTCACCCCCAAGCCCTACTCCCCGCTGAGAGGACAGATGGGAAAACTGACACACATTTTCACTGCTCCCCAAATAGCCACCGGCAGAGCCCGGCTGAGCCAAGTGTCTGAGCCCATGAATCAGGAGCCTGCGCTCCACCCCTGCCCCAAGGAGCTTGGCCTGCAAACGTGGGGCCCTTTAACAAAAACATGAAAAGCTCCATGGAAAGGCCTCCTTGCTCCCTTTCTCCACCCTGCTTTCTCCAAGTATGTCCTGCTGTGGAAAACGTCACGGTGATTCCTTTCAAGAGCAGACTGCCTTCCTCCCTGTGAGGGATGCTCCTCTGATTGGGAAGAACGTGGTAGATGCTGAATGCTTCCCCTGCCCCGGGAAGCCCCCCGCTGGCCTGGGGGCGAGCAGGCGTGGAGTCTGGCTGGAACCCAACTTCCTATGGCTGTGAGGACTGGCGCTGACTAGCTCTCCCCATCCCGGCCTCAGGTTTTACAAAATGGCTCTCCTAGTCCCCATCATCCCACTCGCTGCAGGGACTCCGCGAAGTTAGCCACGCGCAGCCCTTCGGGCCAGGGCCTGGCGCGCTCCTGCAGCGGGAGATGCTCTCATGCTGAATGCCAGCGTTTACCGTGGGAGACGGGCGGGTCTGCACTGGCTTCTAGCGCTGGTGACGCTGCTTCCAGGAGAGAGGTTCGAGCCCCGGGCTCTGGGAGGGTGTGGCGTGGGGCAGGACAGCTGCTCAGTGGCAGAGGTGGGTTTGAGCTGGGCCCCCAGGGAAGGAACAGATTTGCTGTCAAGCAGCCGTGTATCCCCAGGAGAGCGGGCTGAGCTGCGAGCTCTGATTTGTGGAAATTCTCTAGGGGGGCTGCTCCAAGTGAGAGAGAAGGACCCCGGTGGGACCCGGATGAGGCTGCGAGTGTCAATCTGGGAAACAGGGTCAGGTGGACCATTTCTTGGTTTTCTTTGCCATTTATTTGTTGTAGCCTAATTTACATACACCAAATGCACAATTCTCAATGAGGTGGTTTTGTTTTTTAATGGTTTTGGAGCTTTATTGAAGTGTAATTAACATATAACAAATGGCACATATTTTAAAGTGTACAATTGGATGATTTTGGGCATACGGATGTATCTATAAACCATCACCACAATAAAGATAAGAAACTATCACTCCTCAAAGTGTCCCCTGGTCCCTTGTGATTTCTCCCTCCTCCTTCCACATGCCACACATCTATTGTCATCACTGTAGATTAGTCTGCATTTTCTGAGTGCGATGTAAATAAATCCTACAGTATTACTCTTTTTTGCCAGGTTTCTGAACAACCTCAGTATCGTTATTTGGAGATTCATGCACGGTGTTCTGGACATTAATAGTCCATTCCTTTTTATTGCCTATTGATGGTCATTTGAATTGTTTTCACTTTTGAGGTATTCACAAACAAAACTACTGTGAATAGCTTAATGAATTCATTGTGCATAGCTTAATGAATTTTTTCTATGTATACATGTACGTAACCATCACCCAGATCAAGATATGAAATATTTCTGGTACCTCAGAATATTCTCCAATGTCAGGTTATATTCCCCCCCAAAGATAACCACTATTTTGACTTTTAACACCATTAAGTTAGTTTTGTTTGTCCTAGAACTTCATATAAATGTATTAAACAAAACTGTAATATATTTTCTTTTGTATCTGGCTTCTTTTGCTCAAAATTATGTCTCCAAGATTAATCCATGTTGTCGCCTATATCCATAGATCATTTTTTTTATGGCTGTCGTATAGTATTTCAGTATAGCAATACACCACAAAGTTTCCATTTTCCCGTTTCCAGTTTTGGGCTATTACAACTAAAGATGCTCTGAACATTTGTGTACATGTCATATTGTGGACACGTGTTTTCATGTCTCCTGGTGCCTGGGTCATAGCTAGGATTGCAATTTCTGGTTCATAGAGGAAATACGGCTTATTACAAGAAAATGTCAAACTTTTTCTCAAAATATTTGTGCCATTTTGCACCCCCACCAACAAATGTCTGGGCATTCCAGTTGCTCCACATTCTTGCCCACATTTGTTACTGTTAAGCCTTTCGATTTTAGCCTTTCTGGTGTTGAGCAGTGGTACCTCATGTGGTTTTGTTTTGCATTTCTCTTATGACTAATGACTCATGATGTTCGGCATTCTTTCATATGCTCATTGGGTTTTATTTTTCCTTGAAACTTCATGTTATTCTAAAGTAAAATATGTTTAAGGCAAGACATTCAACTACAGAAGTATAGAAAGTACAGAATGAGAAATTTTACCTTATTCTCCCAATTCTACTCCTGGCATTAGCTAACACTGTAAGGTCCTGGAGGAAGTGAGTCCTGAGGGATATGTAGATGCTTGGAAGGGGGAAGGTCAGGCTGCCGAAACAGCATGTGTGCTAGAGGGTGCACTCACAGGGAGCCCATCTCTTCCCTGAGAGGGGACTGGAGTTGAGCGGAGACAGGCCAGGTGGATGATGTCAACAGAAAGACCTTGTGACCCTCTTAAAGAGCCTGGTTCCATCCTGAGCATAAAGGGGAACCGTGGAAGGGCCAGAGTCATGATATTCAGATTCCAGTGTTCTAGGATTTCATTTCCTTCCCTCCCCATCCTATAAGATTCCTCTGCAAGGAGCACGATGTCTGTGGGTGGCTGAGAGGCACCCAGGCACCGGGTCACACTGCTCCCGCAGCAGGATTCAGGCTGCCGGGTCGGCCAGGAAGGAACCCATTGCCCCCTGGTGTTGACAGGAGGGAACTTCTACTCCTTCAGGGTTTGGGCCAGATGGGGCAGGGTAGAGGTCCCAAGGTCCCCGCTCCTCCCCAGACCACCGTCTCAGTCACCAGCACCCCATCTGCCCAGTCGAGCCCCTCTTTCCCTCATTTCACTCCACCTTTGCCAGCTCTCACCCTGTGGCTGCCCCAGGCCGATCCGCCCTGTTCTCTCCCCCACTCTGTCATAGCCTCCCAACTGGTTTCTCTGCTGTCTGTATCTCTGCTCTCGCCTCTACACAGAAGCTAAGGTAATCTTTCATTACTGTTACTTATTTATTTAAATTATATACAGGAACTTGCACAAATCTCAAGTGCACACAGCTTGATACATTTGTATACATGTAATCGCCTTTGTAATGCCCACCCAGATCAGGATACAGAATATTTCCAGCCTCGGAAACCACATCCCCCAAAGTTAACCAGGATTCTAATTTCTATCACCGTAGGTCAGTTTGGCCTGTTGTTAAACTGCAAAGAAATGAAGTTACCATAGGATATGCAGTCTTTTGTGTCTTATTACATCAGCATACGAGTGGACCTTTGAGATTTCCCGGTGGTGTTGCGTGTACTTAGATGTTGTCCTTTTTGTTAGGCAGCATTCCACTGTGTGAGTGAGCTACTGTTCATTTATCCTTTCTACTATTGAGGAGCATGTGGGTTGCTCCTGGTTTGAGGCTAATTAAGAACAAACTGCTATGTACCTCCTGGTACAAGTCTTTCAGTCAACACAATTTGTTTCTATTAGGTACACGCTCAAAAAGTGGAACTACTGGGTCACGGGGTGGGCAGGGCTGTGGTTTCTGTAGGTACTGCCACATAGCTTTCTAATGCAGTTGTGCCAATTTACATCCACCAGTCACGAATGAGAGTACAGCGATTTCTTAAACTTATCTGGAAACCATTTAAACTTACAGAAAAGTTACAAGAAAGAAAATAGTTCAAAGAGCACACATGTATGCCCTTTACTCAGATTAAACTATTATTTTGTATCATTGGATTCACTCACTTGTACATATACACATAGCATGGGATTTTATATATGCACATATATAAGCACACATATAACATTCACATATTATATGTATGTATGTATGTAATTTCTTCCTAATCATCTGAGTGTAGACTTCATGCATCATGGTTCTTTACTCTTAAACACTCCAGGGTGTATTTCTTACATATGTATACTATAGTTTTCAACTTAGGTAGAATTAACATTGATTTAATACCTTTATTTAATCTACCATCTTTGGCCCAAAATGTCTATAGTACTGTGGTTGAGAAACCACAGACTTGAGTGATCTTTTTGTTTTTACACATTTTATTATGCTGTTTGGATTTTTAAAAATGTCTTTTTCAATTACCATTGACATACAAATGTATATGCTCTACCAAACAACCTAGTCCTCAGACATTTGTATACATCACAAAGTGATCGCCCTGACCAGTCTGCTACCCATCTGACACTCACTGTACGTCGATGATACTGAGTGATCTTTGAAAATCGTGACTCATATCCCATCACCTTCCTGCTTAGATCCCTCCCATGGCTTCCTACTATTCTCAGAATGAACCCCAGGCCCCTTATCATAACCTCTCAAGCCCTGCAGACCTGGCCCCCGGCCTCCCCCGACCCCGTTTCCTGTGTTCCAGCTGCACCAACCTGCCTGCTCCATAAGTGTGGCCAGCTCACTGCCACCCCAGGGCCTTTGCACTCTCTGTCCCCTCTGTCTGGAACACACATCTCCCAATATCCATGTGATAGATTCCTCAGCATTTCGGTCTCATCTCAAATGTCCCATCTCAGGCTTCCTGACAACCCAGATGCTCTATCCCATCGCCCTGCTTTAGCTTTTTTCCCCAACACACTCTTTATTACCTGCAAGTTTCTTGTTTGTTTAATCACATGTTTACTGCTTGTCTTCCTCATGGAATAAACGCTACACGGGGGTGAGGAGTAGCCATTGTCTTCACTGCTGTATCCCTGGCACCTAAAACAGGTCCTGCCATAGCAAGCAAGCAAAAATACCAGCTGAGTGTACGAATGTGACCTAATGATTACAGAATGGGCACTGAGGTAGGCCAATGTCAGATCGAGTCATTGCTCTGCCATGTACCAGCTGTGGAACTTTGAGTAAATGACTTTACATCTCTGAGCCTCGGTTTCCTTATTTGTACATGAAAATAAAAGTGGTGTCTTTATCCCAAGGGGGTCTAATACCTGTACATCATTGCTGAGCACACAGTGAGGGAGGAGGGAGAAAGAAGAAAGAAGAAAGGAAGCGTTCTTGCCTTTGGTCTTACGGAAGAGGAGAGGTTCTCTGATGAGATGCCAGTGCTGGGTTGGGGAAGGAAATGAAAATGAGGATGAAGATTCCAGGTTTTAGGAATACAAGGTGATAGGAATAGGAGGCAAACGAGGTTCTAGTCCAGGGTGCAAAGTTTGAAGTGGGGGTGGAGGGAGTAGGGAGGTATCTGTCCAAGACCTTAGTAATCAATACAAATAACAATCGTTTAATATACTATTTTTTAAAAATCAGGGGGTTCCCTGGTGGTGTAGTGGCTAGGCTTCGGCCCTCTCACCGCCATGGCCTGGGTTCGATTCCAAGCCAGGGAACTACCAAAAAAAGTCAAAATTAATGCCAAAAATTTCACAATGAACAAAATTTCAACATTTGAAACGAAACCAGGATTTGTCACAGTACTGTGCTGCGCCTGGGACAAAAGAATAATTACCTCCTGACCCTAGTCCAGGCCCTCAGGGTCCTGCTGTTTCTTCTCCCTACCGGCAGGGGGCGGGGTCAGCCTGGTTTTGGAAATGGTCTCTGCTGGGCCGGCCTTTCCTTCCCCGACCTGTGGAATTTCGGAAGGTGGATGCTGGCCTGGCTAGGTGGACGCTCTGTGATCCTGGATCAGTCCTTTCCCCCTTTGGGGGACCTCCGTTTTTCCTATCTGTGGAGGGTTAGGAGCTTGCGTTTCATGTCCAGCTCAAGCATCTCAGCCCTGCTCTTCCTGCCCCACCATTTGGAATGCAGTGATTTTCAGTGCAGCACCCGGTCGCCGTTTCTCTCACACCATGCAATGGACTGCACACTCAATTACAAGAAATCTGTGAGTTTCCAAGGGGCAGAGAGTCCATCGTGCAAACTGTTGTAGCCTTTCTAATGCGTCTGGCATGGGGTAAGCGCTCAATGCTTAAACAATACTTTTCTTCCGGTTACAAAGTTATTTGTGTGTTTTGTTCTTTCATTTGTTTATGTAACAAATTCAGTTGACTGTGTTTCAAGTGACAAATCTCTCATTCCTGGGGGTGAGGAAGGGGACCCAAAAATGACTACAGTTTTCCTTTTTTAAAAAAAAATGTTTTGGGGGAGTTCTCTGGTGGTGTAGAGGCTTAAGGCTCCGGTGCTATCAGTGCTGCGGCCTGGGTTGGATTCCCATCTAGAGAGCTACCCACATACAAAAAAAAGGCAAAAAAAAAATGTTTTGGTATTAAAGTAGTGTTAGTAAAATGGGTAAGGAACTTTCTATGTTTTTCCTATGCTCTAGAATACTTTGTATAGCATAGGAATAATCTGATCATTAAAGACTAGATAAAACTCAGCTATAAAACCATCTGGGCTTGGTGCCTTTTTCCATCTCCAACTTTTTATTAAAAATTTCCAATCTAGGGAGTTCCCTGATGGTGTAGTGGCTTAAGGCTTCGGCGCTGGCACTGTCAGTGCTGCGGCCTGGGTTCGATTCCCAGTTAGGGAGCTACCCACATACCAAAAAGCAAAAAAAAAAAAAAATTTCCAATCTACAGAAAAGCTGAGTATTCTTCAGCTAGACTCACCAATTGTTAACATTTTTGTCACATATGTGAGCTATCTCTTGCACACATACTCTCTCACATGCACACATGCTCATGCTCTGCTTTGTACTGTGTTAAGTCAGCTTTGTACTGTGTCAACTCAGCTGCAGCCAACTTTCCTAGAATTCTCTTCCCTGGGTGGTTCCAAGCTGGGCTGGCCACAAAATAAATTTGCTCACGATCTGGCAGGAGCATCCATGTGTTATGCTTTGCGCTTGAGTGAAAGGCCTCAGGCCCTGCTGGAGTTGTCACTGAGCAGCTAACTTGCCTTGCTGGTTTTGGGCAACACCTGGGCCTGTGACTTCTGTGGTTCCTGCTAGGTCTCCTCCTTCGGCTCTGTGGCAAAGGACACCAGTTCTCCCGTAGGTCACCTGTGTCATTGAGTTTGGAGAAGGTGAGGGACAAACATGGGCTCCAGTGTGTCCTTGTTTTCCCCGTGACACATCCATCTCTCTTTTCCAACTTCCAGCAGGTGTAGAGGCCTTGCACAGTCTGTTCCATCAGTATCTACAACTGCATGAGGTCTAGTCCCTGTTACCAATCCCTTATATCACTCATAGTGGCCCTGCCTCTCTGGGTCACACACACACACACACACACACACACACACACTCACGCACACACACACACATTAAAAAAACTGTTTGCTCAACTATTTGAAAGGTGAAATGCAAACATCAAACACTTCGTTCCTAACTACATTTTAGAAAATGTAGCTCCTGAGATTTAGCACTTTCTTCTAACATAAACAAAATTCCATTATCCCAACCAGTAGGAACTAGATATAATCATATTATCTAGCACACTCTCCATATTTGGATTTCTCTAACTGTCCAAGTAATGTCCTTTCAGCTGCTTTTTGACTCCGGAATCTAATCCAGAATCCCTCGGTGCATTTGGTTGTCATCTCTCTAATTTTTTTTTATGTGCATAGTTCCCTGGCTAGGAATCGAACCCAGGCTGCAGCGTTGAGAACGCTGAAGCCTTAAGCCACTACACCACCAGGGAACTCCCCATCTCTCCAATCTTTTCATCTAGAACAATTCTGCCTTTTTCACCTTTCATGATTTTGACTTTTTTTTTAAGAGTCTGTGGGGAGTTCCCTGATGGTGTAGTGGCTTAAGGCTTCGGCACTGGCGCTGTCAGTGCTGTGGCCTGGGTTCGATTCCCAGCCAGGGAGCTACCCACATACCAAAAAGCAAAAAAAAAAAAAAAAAAAGAAGTCCAATCTTTTGCCTTCCCTGGGCCACACTGGAAGAAGAATTGTCTTGGGTCACATGTAAAATACACTAACAATAGCTGATAAGCTAAAAAAAAAAAAAAAAAGGGGGTGTGTGTGTGTGCATAATTTTTGTGATGTTTTAAGAACGTTTACCCATTTGTCTGGCTCCTACAATCCTTTGAGCCTGGGACCCTGGCCTAGGCTTTTGAAATCAAAGCCTTTTTAATAATGTATTCCAACCCCAAACACACAACAAAACCTGTTAACCCGCTCTTGGGGGTGAAGATGTACCAAACTCAAGCATTCTGGTCCAGCTGCTCTTGGTACTAAGATGGGGTAGCAGGGGTGACTGCAGTGGAGACCATTATTTTTTTTTTTATCTTCTGTCAGTGAATCGACAGCAGCAAAAAAGTCCAGACACCAAACCAACTCTCCATGACTGTATTTACAGCCTCCTTTCATTTTTAACGATATGAACGGCTTCCATTCACTGCGCCCTTACTAAGTTGCCAGTATTAGATAGAACCCTGTAAGTATTATCTTGTTTAATTCTTTAGAAACTGCTTCTAAAAGACTGGAACCGAATCTAAGGGTGCAGTGGCCAAAAGGAGGGGGTGAAGGTGAACACAGAAAAATGCAATTGATGATGTTTAAAAGCAGAAGAGAGGCAGGTGCAAGCCCGAGGCTGTCAGAGAAGAGGCTCGGACTCTGGACCCAGAGCTCTCCAACAGGCCCTGGAATGTGTGGGGGACCCCAAGCTAGCGGGTCTGGTGGCGGCCATTGCACCCAGTTGCTTCCGTCTCTTCCTGGCCTGCCTCGTTGCCTCTTCTGACCGTCTGTTCCTCTCTCCCCCCGTTCTCGGGGAGACGGGCTGCTCCCTGTCTCTCTCTCTCGCTTGACTCCAGCTTCTCTCCGCTCAGTCTCTGCATCCGTCTCCCCACCTGCGTGGCTCCTGGCGCAGTGGCCAAGCTGTCACGTGACGCGTGCGCAAATCACAGGACGCTTCCCACCCCAAGACGCTGGCCGGCACCCGAGCTCTGCAGAGGCCGCAGGCCGCGCACGCGCAGGAGCAGAGCGCACCTGCGCGCCGGGCGGGCGGGGCAGCGGACCCCCCGGGAGCCGCCCGTGGCCACAGCCCCGCCTCGCCCTCAGGCGGGGCTGGGCGCCGGGTGCCGCACCCGCTGGGATCCGGACTCCCGAGGGATTCTGGCGGCCGTCGGTGACGCGCTCCCAGCAAGCCGTCCACACAGCCAAACTTCTCCTTCGGTCAGGATCCTGGGGCTGCGCCTGGGCGCTGGACGTGCGCCCCGGGGCAGCGTGCGTAGAGCCGTGTGACCTTGGGCAAGGGACTTGACCTCCCCGCGCCCCAGGAAAATGGAGTGATGATAGCACCGACCTCGTGGGGCTGTAGCGAGAATTCAGTGAAAATTCACGAGACCCCTTTTGCGCGGCGTCTGGCGTGTACCCCGCGTACATGCAAATAAATACGGAGCAGAGTAGCACCGTGGTACTGGGGGGGGGGGGTGCGGTTACCCTGTCGAGGTGACTCCTCGAAGCCACCCTGTGAGAGAGACCCGGAAGCTTTACTGTCCATCTTTCTCGGAGGGAGAAACCAAGGCTCAGGGATACCAGCTCTGAAGCCAGACCTTAGATTCTACATCCAGAGACACTCCAGGAGCTCTGGAGCGCGTTCACAGCCTGTCACCCCACTCACGCTTTCAACCATCCTGTTTAAAATAACATCCGTTCTGATTTTTGCCATTGCTAGTGAACATCTCAGGTACACACCCGCGGAACGGGATTTCTTTTTTTGTCCTTCCTTCTCCAGAAAATAAGGAGCTGCTATATTTTATTTGCTGTGACCTCTTAGGAGGTCTCACGCAGATTCCAGGCCACCCATAGAAATAGTCCTGGAGCCCTGCAGCGAGGCCTACCCCTGCGGGTTGTCCTTTCCATCCTACCCCTCAGACTCTCCTCTAGCCACAGCAGCCCCTCTCTGTACCTGGACAAGCCCGACGCCTTTACGGTACTTGGTCTTTGTACCTTCCGTGTTATCTATGAGCAGTCCCCTCTTGCTACCTTTTACTCATCTCAGGAAGCCTGTCCTGACTGCCTCCTCATCCCCTCCATTGGGTCAGGTGCAAGCATCAGTTACTCTCACAGCCCCTGTCGTGCTTCAGCACTCCTAAGGACAGTAACTCAGTGCTGTCTGTGACTCCTCGTTCTTGCCTGTCTGCTCAGCTAGAATCCAGCTAGGATCCTTGAGGACTGTCTGCTGACACGTGCCAGCTGACCAAGCAGAGAGCATGGGGGATCACAAGGGCATCCTAGGTCCCCTCACCTTTACCAACTATCTCCTCCTTTCCCAAAGACTCTTCCCTGGGTGCAAGGCTGAGGCCCCGCGTGAACCCCTTCTCTCTCTGTCAGGCCATGTGCAGGTTCTATTGGGATGGATTGGGGTGGGGATGAGATGACTGATAGAACATGTGGCCTCTTGTCCCAGATTGGCTGTTGTTCAGTGCATAACCTCAGGGAAGTTCTCCTGTGGGCCTAAGCTTCTTTAGCTGTGGCTCAGTATAAAATAATGCTTCAGAATTCAGATCCTGGATTTGGATCTTTTGTCATTTACTAGCAAAGCACTTATCTTCTCTGAATCTCAGTTTCCTCATCTGTAAAATATTATTATAGTTCTTTTTTTTGCTTTTTGGTATGTGGGTAGCTCCCTGGCTGGGAATCGAACCCAGGCCGCAGTGCTGACAGCGCCTAAGTCTTAAGCCACTACACCACCAGGGAACTCCTTATTTTAGTTCTTAATGTTATTAAGAAAAGGACCTAGCTCACACTCCTGTTCCAAAAATCTTGGAGTAATCATTGATTTTACCACTACTAGCTCTCCCATCCTTTTTTTTTTTTTGGTGGTGGTGGGATAGCTCCCTGGCTGGGAATCGAACCCAGGCCACAGCATTGAGGGCGTTGAAGCCTAGCCACTACACCACCAGGAAACTCCCCCTTTTTTATTTTTAATGGGCTCTACTTATTTGTTTTTCTTTGAAGCCAGAGGGTGAATCCTGTCCCATATTTTAAAAGTAATCTACCCCATCAACAAAGAAATTCCAGTGAAAACTGACCTGAGACCACTTTGATAAATGTGAACTCCAGGAAGGACATACAGAGACCAGAGTTGTCCCACAGAATATTCTTGTCAGATTTGGGATTTACAAACTTCTAGATTTTGAGTCCCCAAAAGTAGGATCTGAGTCTGCCTTGTACACCCATGGCTGTAGCTCCAATACCCAGAATAGCGGCTTACATATAGTAATGAGAGAACAATAAATATTTGCTAATAAATGATACACAGCCTGAGAATAAGTCCAAGGTTCAATTCTCTGAGCCTCAGTTTTTTTTTCACCTGAAAATTAAGATTAAAAACAATGCCCAGCTAATTGTGAAGATTTAATGAGGTGATGTATGTAAAGAACTTGGCATGGAGCTTGACACATGAGTTCAGTGACCGGTGGATTTATGGCTATAGGTACCCAGAGAGATAGAGATGGTGTCGATAAACCCCCACGTTATGCTGTGGCTTGGAGTGGGTAGTACTAATAAGAGATCTAGCTTGAGTTACTATTATGGGCAAGGGGAAAATGGAAGGCCCCTGGAAGAGAAAAGACAAGGCCATAGCTGGGTTACAGAAGGATGGAGAGTGTCAGCAGCCTGTGGCCAGGAATTCAGGTGCGGAGGAGGCAGAGGGGTCTTTAAGATCCTGCACCTCGGGAGCGCGCGGTTGCCGGGAGCGCGCAGCGCGTGAGGTGAGGGGGAGGGCGCGGCTCTCCCATCAGCCAAGGGCCCCCCTCGCGCCCAGCTGCATCTCGGAGGGCGGGGCCTAATCCCCGGGCCGCAGTGCGATTGGCGGAGGCGCGCGGGCGACGCTGACGGCTGGGGTGAGGCTCCGCCCCAGACCGCCCCCGCCCCCGCCCCCGCGCGCGCGCGCGCGCTGGCTGGTCGGCCAGCCTCGCTCTGGCTCGCGCCGCGCCCCCGCGCGGAGTCCGCGCGTCAGTCGGTCCCCTGCGCCGCTCTGGGGCGGCGGGTTGCAGCCAGCAGAGCGCGCAGACCGAGGGAGGCTGCGGAGTCCGCGGGCGCCGCGTGGGGAGGCTCGGAGCCCGAAGGCCCCCGCAGCGCGATGGCCCCCATTGGCCTCAAAGCCGTGGTCGGAGAGAGTAAGTGGAGTCGCGGTCCTCTCCGCAGGCGGGAGCTGCAGCTGTCCAGCGGGAGTCCGGCGCCGTGCCTGCCCGCAGCGCCCTGGCCTCTGCGCTGGCTGCTCGCTCCGCCCGGCTGGGAGCGCCCCGTTATTCCGGCGCCGCCCTCCGGGGAAAGGCCTTCTGCGGCCCGAGCCCTCTCTCCTTCGTCCCCCGCTGTCGCCTTCCCGAATTCCTCACCCTTCCCCCATCCCCCCCTTCCACACCCCGTCCCTCTCCCC
>PVJL010018476.1:0-15840 GCA_004026885.1 Lyroderma lyra | reverse complement strand
ATTACTCAGCTGTAAGAAAAGATGAAATATTGCCATTTGCAACAAAATGGATGAACCTGGAGATCATCATGCTAAGTGAAATAAGCCAGACAGAAAAAACAAAGAACTGCATGATTTCACTCATATGCGGAATATAAAACTGAAAGCAAAGAAAAAAAGAAATGAACAAGCAAATAACCCATGGACACAATCGATAGTTTAATGTTTATTTGGGGACGAGTGGGTTAGGGAGGGGAGAAAGAGGAGGGGGTGGGAGAGGAGGGGGGGAAGCTAAATATAAGGTGATGGAAAGAGAAGTCACATTAGGTGGTGAACTTATTATACATCAAGTTGAAAATGCACTGTAGAATTGTATGCCTGAAACCTATGTAATCCTTGCTTACTGATGTCACCCCAATAAGTCTAACAATAAAAATGAATTTAAAAAAACAAGCAGCTGATCCAAAGTAAAAAAAAAAAAAAGAACCAATAAATAAATAAAGTCAGAGGATACATAATCAACATACAAAATCAACAGCATTCTTATATACAAACAACGAATCTTCAGAAAAAGAAATGAGAGAGTCAATAGTTTTTGCTATGGCCACAAAAAAGAATGAAATACCTGGGAATTAACCCAAGAAAGTGACGGGCTTATACATGGAAAACAATGACACTTTTAAAAAATTTGAAGAAGACACAAAGAAATGAAAAGATAATCAGTGTTTTTGGAAACACTTAACATTGTTAAAATGACCATATTACTCAAAGCAATTCACAGATTTAATGCAATTTCCATCAAAATCTCATTATCATACTTTTATGAGATAGATTTTAAAAATTATCAGATTTGTATGGAACCACAAACAACCTTGAATTGCCAAAGCAATAATACATAAAAAGAATATGGCTGGTGGTATCACACTTTCCAATTTCAATTTATACTACAAAGCATCAATAATTAAAACAGCTTGGTATTGGCAGAAAAATATACACACAGACCAATAGAACAGAATTGAAAACCCAGAAATATCTCCACAAATTTATAGACAGATAATTTTTTATAAATGTGCAAAAATATGCAATGGGAAAAGGACAGCCTCTTCTGGAGACGGTGCTGGGAAAGCTGGAAAAACATATGCAGAAGAATGAATCTGAGCTCTGAACTCTCACTATATACTAAAATAAACTCAAAATGGATTAAAGACCTCCATATATAAGACCCCCAAAATAAACTATATAAAAGAAAACATTGGTACTAAACTTATAGACTTAGGACTCAAGGGAGACTTCATGAACTTGACCTCAAAGGCAAGGGAAGTAAAAGCACGAATAAATGAATGGGACTACATCAATATAAAAACCTTCTGCAAAGCAAAAGAAACTAAACAAAAAGACAGCTAAATGAGTGGGAGAAAATATTTGCAACAATGCATCTGATAAGTCTTTAATATCTAAAATATATAAGAAACTAATACAACTTAACAACTAAAAACCCCCCAAGCAACCTAATTAAAAGCGGGCAGAGGACCTAAACAGACACTTCTCCCACAAAGATATAGAAATTGCCAACAAACATATGAAAAAATGCTCAAACTCATTAGCTATCAGGGAAATACAAATCAAAACCACAGTGAGATACCACCTCACACTTGTTAGAATGCCTATTATCAACAAGACAAGGAATAACAAGTGCTGGAGAAGATGTGGAGAAAAAGGAATTCTTGCACACTGCTGGTGGGAGTACAACTGGTACAATTGCTATGGAAGACAGTGTGGAGGTTCCTCAGAAAATTAGGGATGGAGTTACCATATGACTCAAGAATTTCCCTTCTGGGGAATCAACCTCCAACTTTGAAAACCTTGATCCGCAAAGACTTACGGATGTTAATATTCATCGTAGCAGTGCTCGTGGTGGCCAAGACGTGGAAACAACCACAGTGGCCTTCGATAAATGACTGGATAAAGAAGCTGTGGTACAGGTGCACAATAGACTATTACTCAGCCTTAAGGAAAGATTAAATACTGCCATTTATCATAAAATGGATGGACCCAGAGATCTTGCTAAATAAAATAAGCCAGACAAAAAAAAAAACAAAACAAGAACCATATGAGATTACTCATGTGCAGAATATAAAACTGAAAGCAACAAAGAAAAAACAAACAATCAAAAACCTAACAGACTTGATCAATAGTTTAATGGTTATTTGGGGGCAAGGGGGGTTGGGAGAAAAGGGAGTGGGTGGGAGAGGAGGGAGGAGGAGCCAAATATATGTTGATGGAAAGAGAACTCACACTGAGTGGTGAACATATAATGCAACAAACAGATGATGCACTTGTAGAATTGTACACCGGGAACCTATTTAATTCTTGCTAACAAATGTCACCCCAATAAGTCTAATAATAAATTTTTATATTAGAAAAATAAAATATACTACTGTACATATGAAACTCTATTTTATATTAAATGAATGGTAAGTACTCAAAATTTAGACCTGAGACAGATAACATAAAAATAAGATAAAACAGACAAAAAAAAATCACAGAGCATTGCAAACTAAAATAACAGAAACAAAAAATGAAAGAAATAATGGAGAAACTGAGCCACCAGAAAGCAAAAGGCAAAATAGTTATTGGAAATCCTTCCATACCAATCATCACTCTAAATATAAATGGACTGAACCAATGAAAAGGTGCAGGATAGCAGATTAAACTTAAAGAAAAGAAAACTCAACCATATGCTGCCTCCAAGAGACACACCTCTGCTATAAGGAAAAATACAGACTCAAAGTAAAAGAGTGAAAAACAATACTTCAAGCCAATGGCATCTAGAGAAAAGAGGATGTAGCTATACTTATATCTGATGAAACAAAGTTTAAGATAAAAAGGTAATAGAAAAAGATGAAGACTTAAAAATAATAAAGGAGAGAATACAAGAAGATATGACACTTATTAATATGCAGGCTCCCAATTTGGAAGCACCAAACATTATAAAGCAACTACTAACAGAACTAAAGGGAGATATTTCATGACAAAATAATAATGAGAGCAGGGGACCTTAACACCCCATTGAGAACCATGAACCGATCATCCAAACAGAAAATCAATAAGAAAATATCAGCTTTAAATTATACATTACAGCAATTACACATAATTGACATTTACAAGACATTTTATCCTACAACACAACACTATACTTTCTTTTCTAGTGCACAGGGAACGTTCTCAAGGATAGGCCACATGCTGGGAAACAAAACAAGTCTCAGCAAATTTAAGATTAAAATCACACCTCATGTAGTCTCTGACCACAAAGCTTTGAAGTTGGAGATTAACTGCAAAAAGAAAGCAAGAAAATCCACATATACGTGGAGATTACACAACATTATTAAAATATATCTGGTCAAAGAAGAAATAAAAGTATATATAAAAATATATAGAAACAAATGATAATAGAAACACATTGTATGAAAATTTGGGGGATGAAAAAACAAAAACAGTATTTAGAGCAAAATTTATATGATCACAGGCCTATCTCAAAAAACAAAACAAAAGAATCTCAAATAAACAACCTTACATCACATCTTAAAAAACTAGAAAAAGAACAAATGCAACTTAAAGTCAGCAGAAGGAAGAAAATAAAAATTAAAGCAGAACTAAATGAAATAGAAAAAAAATCAATGCAACAGAGCTGGTTCTTTGAAGTATTAATAAACTTAACAACCCCCGACTAGACTTACAAAGGCAAAAATAATCAAAATAAGAAGTAAAAGAGGAAAAGTTATGGTGGACACTACAGAAATACAAGGAATCATACAAGAATATAATGAAGGCCTATATGATACCAAATGCAATAACCTAGAAGAAATGGAGTTATTTTTAGAAACACATAGCCTACATAGACTAAATAAAAAAAGAACTGGAAAATCTAAACAGACCAGTGATCAACAGTAAAGAAATTGAAACCATCATCCAAAACCTGTTCCAAAATGAAAGTCTAGGACCAGATGGCTTCACTAGTGAATTCTCATTTAAAAATGAACAAACAAACAAAAACCATATGATTATATCAATTGGTGTAGAAAAAGCATTTTAAAGATACAACACCCATTTATGGTTAAAATATTTAATAGAATGAGTATAGAAGAAAAGTACTTCAACATGATAAAGGCTATATGTGATGAATTATCACCTAATATCATAGTGAATGGTGAATAATTAAACATTATCTTCTAGAATTAGGAATCAGACAAGGATATTTCTTGTCACTACTGTTATTCAACATAGTACTAGCAGTCTTAGCCAGAGCAATCAGGCAAGAGAAAGAAATAAAAGGCAACCAAATTGGGAATGAAGAAGTGAAGCTGTCACTTTCCACAGGTATTATAATTCTTTATATATAAAATCCTAAACATGCCACCAAATAACTATTAGAAACAATAAATGAAAAAAGTCACAAGATACAAAATTGATATACTAAAATTCATTGTATTCTTATATACTAATGACATTTAAAGAAACTAAAAAGTAAATGATATATTTTGTAACTACAACAAAAAATAAAATACCTAGGAATTAACAACAAAAAATGTGAAGGACTTATGCACTAAAATCTATAAGACACCATTAAAATAAGTTGAAGGAGACACAAATAAATGAAAGGATATTCCATGTTCATGGATTGGAAGAATCAACATAGTCAAACTGGCCATATTATCCAAAACAATATGCAGTTTTAATACAATCCCCATCTAAATCTCAAGAATATTCTTACAAGAAATAGATTTAAGAAACATCAGATTTGTTTAGAATCACTAAAGACCCCAAATTGCCAAAGCAGTCCTACAAAAAAGGACAATGCTGGAAGCACTACACATTCTGACCTCAATTTATACTACAAAGCAATGATAAAATGCCATGGTATTGACAAAAAAGCACACACACACACACAAATGGAATAGAATTGAAAATCCAGAAATAAACCTACATATATAAGAACTGATAATATTCACCAAAGGTATCAAAAACATACAATGAAGAAAGGAAAGCATCTTGAATAAATGGTGCTGGAAAAATTGAAAAGCCACTTGTAAAATAATAAATCTAGACTGCAGTCTGTCACTGTACACCACAATTAACTCAAAATGGATCAGAAACCCCCACATAAGACCAGAGAAAATCAGTGGTTCCCTGGTGGTGTAGTGGCTAGGCTTCGGTGCTGTCAATGCTGTGGCCTGGGTTCCATTCCTAGCCAGGGAACTACCCACATGAAAAAACAAACAAACAAAAAAGACCTGAGAAAATCAATTACATAAAAGAACACATTAGTACTAAACTTTATAAACCTTAGGTTCAGGGAGAAATTTATAAATTTGACTTAAAAGACAAAGGATGTAAAAGCAATCATAAATGAATGGGATTATATTAAATTGAAAATCTTCTACACAGCAAAATAAATCATCAATAAAATGAGGGAACCAACTGAATGGGAGAAGATATTTGCAAACAGCACCTCTGATAAGGGATTACTATTCAAAATATATGAAGTACTCTTACAACTCAACAACAAGAAAACAAATAATTTAATTATTAAATAGGCAGAGGAGCTGAACAGACACTCTCCCAAGAAGACAGAAATGGACAACAGATATATGAAAAAATGTTCAACATTTCTACCAATAAGAGAAATGCAAATCAAAATCACAAGATATCGCCCCACACCTGTTAGAATGGCTACTGCCAATAAGAATTAACAAGTATTAGATAGACAGTGGAGAAAAAGAAACCCTCATACACTGTTGGCAGGAAATATAAATTGGTACAGCCACTATGAAAAACAGTATTTAGGTTCCTCAAAAGTTGAAGACCTAGCATATGACCTAGCAAGCCTTCCTCTAGATATCTACCCAAAAATCTGAAAACCTTTTTTTCACAAAGATATATGTACCCCAATGTTCATTGCAGCATTCTTCATGATAGCCAAGACATGGAAACAATCAAAGTATTTTTTGATAGATAATTGGATGAAGAAATGTGGTACACATAAACAATGGAATATTATTCAACTGTAAGAAAAGATGAAACACTGCCATTTCCACAACATGGATAGATCTTGACATCATCATGCTAAGTGAAATAAATCAGACAAAGAAGTCAAGAACCATGTGACTACACAAATATGTGGGATATAAAACTGAAAGCAACAGAGGAACAAGACAAACAAAGAAAAACTCATGGACACAGACAATAGTTTAGTGCTTATTAGGGGGTAAGTAGAGAGGTGGGTAATGAAGAAGAGAGGGGGCATCAAATATTAATATAAGGTGATGAAAAGAGAACTGACTCTGGGTGGTAAGTACACAATACAACACACATAGATGATGTATTATAGAATTTTTACTAACCATTGTTACCCCAATAAATTTAATAAAAAAAGAAAATTAAAAATAAGAAAATGTTCTCAATAAATAGTATATAATTAAAAAAAGACGTGTGTGTGTGTGTGTGTGTGTGTGTGTGTGTGTGTATACATTTCATTTATGTATGAAAAAGCTTGTATGACTATAACAGAGGATGGAGATTTTAATACAATAAACATTAGGAGTGATAAAATGCAACATTTCATAATGATTACAGTAACAATTTCACAGTAAAATATATAATATCTAAATTTGTATACTTTATATCATAGATATACATAGAAGACAGTGATAGGACTAGAATAAGAAATCAACAATTTCACAGTGAAATCATAGTTGGATATTTTAACACATTCTCCTAATAATGGAAGAACAGGGAGTTGGAAAAATCAAAAGATCTGAACAAAACAAAGAACTTAATCTAATTGGTATATACAGAAAAGATCTAACAGCTTTAAAGTACAGTTTTCATTTCCCAAATAAACATGAAACATTTATCAAAATAAATAATAAGTGAATGCTAAGAACTTTATCTCAGTAAATTTAAAAATGTAGATGAAATAGATATGTGTTAAAATCACTATGAATAATATTAGACAAAATGTAGTCATAGCAGTCATTACACCTATTAAGAAATTGAATCAGTCACCCAAATAATGAATACTTCTTTATTTAAGAGTATTTTTTAAGCACAACCTCCTAACTACAGAATTTAAAATCCCCTGAAGTTTTGTACTCAAGAACAATTTAAACATTCCAATATATTTGCCCACCCCTTCTGGGCCCATATTATTTTTATAAATGAAGGTATTTTCTATTCATGTAAGTTCTCTGGTGATATTAATAGAAAATCTCTCTCTCTAAATTCATTCCCTTCACAACCTTTTGGGATTTAACATCCTAGGAATTCACCTTTCTCTGTGGGATCCCTCCTTATGTCTCCAAAGGAGGTCTATTATCCTTAGATCACTGAGCTGCTGATTACTCCCATAAATTTTAAAAGCTCATAATTTCTGGCCCATGTGTCAGAATACAGTCTCATCTCATGTGAAAATTCCTTTCTCAGACAGTTGTGTTCTTGTCATGTAGAAAACTCCTGCCATTGCCAGGACCACAGTAAGTATTAAAATCTTGACATGGTCATAGTCGCTTAATCCCAGAGCATCATATGGCTTATGCTTCACCTTTCCACATGTCATTTTCACAACATCCTGCACAAGAGATTGACCTTTCTCCCTGCCTTAGCAGGATATAGAGGCTTGGAGAGACTTTTGAAGGAGTTTAGGCCAGAATCAGAAAACATCAGAGTCATTTGGTGCTCCAGGAGTCACTTCATCTATAAAATAACAGCCAAATTATCTTCAGAATTAATATACTAACCATTTTACATTGCAGAATCATATTCCATGCCCTACAAATCTCTATTTGCTAAAAAATTTTAAAAACAATTATTTGATGTCCATGAACTCAAAACTGCTCCTTCTCTTAACTGTACCACACAAATATCAACCAGGAAGAAACATTGAAAAATGATAAAAATATAAAACTTACAAACCTATATATCTGATACGAGGATGTAAAATAATAAATGAGTATTTGGCAGAAATACTAAGTGGATTACGTAGTTTTAAGCTCTCAAGGTGGAGCTATTTTGTTGAAACCCTTCAGAACTGTATGTAAAGTTCCGAAGTCAAATTAGTTTCATTTCCAAGCTCATTTGTGTCTATTATACATAAATTTTATATGAGTACATTTACATAATTTTAGTGTTCATTAAATTACATTCCCCATTAAAGAAGAATGATTTACCTCATAATATGGCAGTATATGTTCACCCAAACATAGAAACAACAAGAAATATCTGAAAAGAGATGCCTCTAGTTGTTAATATGAATCTTTTCTTATCGGTAATAACACAGGAGAATTTAAATGTCTGTCACATATTTTTTTCTCTATTTAAAAGTAATTATATTATGAATAAATCTATAGCTAATATAATTAAATTATTAATAATGCTGTTTTAACATATTTTTAAATCTTGTTATGTAATTTTGCAGTCTCTGTTTTTTTTCTTGATCATGCTTCTAGCATGGAAAAAAATATTGGCAATGAAGTGCCTTGAAAAATCAAGTTTTAGTAATTAGCAAATACATGCATCTTAAATGTGGAATACAAGGTAGTTAAACTAAAAGATGATACTCAATGAGTTTATATCTAAGAGTGCTCTATGCACTACAAAAAATTTGAACTTTATTTGAAAGTGTGAGGGCATGAATTATTTTAACCAAGGGAATACCAATATTAGAACAATCAAAATTCAGAGAAAAGGAGAAGAACACTAGGAAAGGAAAGACAAATGTGACCAGGCAAGATTACAGAAACAGTAGTAGTAAAGAGAAGCACATAGGAGTGACATAAAAGAAAGAAATAAACATGATAAAGAAGCAATAATTAATGAAAAGTATAGCTGGTTTGTCAGTTTGAGGCTTGGCTGGTTGGGCCTGTGTACAGAATAAAAAGTAATTGAAAAACAACAGAGTCTGAGAAAAGATGAGTCTACATTAAACATAATTTTGCATATACTTGTATATGCTTCCATTCCATGAATCCTTAAATCAACAAATTCAGTTACCTGCTCACTTAATTTTCAAGCTATTCCTTTGTGACCTAGTCCATGCAAAGTAGAATACCAAAGAAATGATATCCTTCTTTGAGTCTGGAACATGCTTTATTTCTGCACATTTTTAAGAGTCCATGATATAAAATTTTTGAAAAGCTTTATTTAAAAATATTAAAGGACAGCTATAACAACCTGGAATGTACAGCTATAAAATTTAATCTCTCAAAATTCTGCATTTTAAAAAGTATGCTTATTGTTAGTTAATAAAAATCTGAATCAAGCCAGATTGAGAAAAATATGAAGAAAACAAACACATCCACTTTATTTCACAAAATTTCTGAAAATAAGACAGAAAGGTTTAAAAACTAGTAACCAGAATAAATGTGGAGATTCCAACTTGACATAACTGAGGACAATACAAATAGAGGTTTCAGATTCATGGTAAATTTTTCCTGGATAATCAACAATGATAATTGCTACTTTTAAGTTTACCTACAGCTCATTTAGTTGCAATTTATCTTAAATTACTATAAGAGATGGCCTACAGAATTCATTTTGTTACACCAAACTACATTACATGGAGAGTTTTAAAATGATGTTTAATGATTATGCTCAGAGAAAGCAACTTTGAAAAACATTTTTTTTTCTCTTAGGAAAATATGTCTGCATCTCTGAAAGTCTCCAATAGCTCCAAATTCCAGGTCTCTGAGTTCATACTGATGGGATTCCCAGGCATTCACAGCTGGCAGCATTGGCTTTCTTTACCGTTGGCACTACTCTACCTCTCAGCAATTGGTGCTAATATCCTTATCCTCATCACCATCAGCCAGGATCCTGCTCTTCAGCAGCCTATGTACCGTTTTCTAGGCATCCTCTCTGTGGTAGACATTGGCTTGGCTACCACCATCATGCCCAAGATCCTGGCTATCTTCTGGTTTGATGCCAAAGTCATTAGCCTCCCTGAATGTTTTGCTCAGATATATGCCATTCATTGCTTTGTTGGCATGGAGTCTGGTATCTTCCTCTGCATGGCTTTCGATAGATATGTAGCTATTTGTCACCCTCTTCGCTATTCATCAATTGTTACGAATGCCTTAACCTTAAAAGCTACCCTGTTCATGGTGCTTAGAAATGGGTTGTTTGTTATTCCAGTGCCTGTGCTTGCAGCCCAGCGTAATTATTGCTCTAGCAATAAGATTGAGCATTGCCTGTGCTCTAACCTTGGGGTTACAAGCCTGGCCTGTGATGACAGGAAGCCAAACAGCATTTGCCAACTGATTTTGGCATGGCTTCTGATGGGAAGTGATCTGAGTCTTATAATACTGTCTTATATTTTGATTCTGCGTTCTGTGCTTCGACTGAACTCTGCAGAAGCTGCGTCCAAGGCTCTGAGCACTTGCAGCTCCCATCTCATCCTTATTCTCTTCTTCTATACAGTTGTTGTAGTGATTTCGGTAACTCACCTAGCAGAGACTAAGGCACCTTTGATTCCAGTTCTACTCAATGTGCTGCACAATATCATTCCTCCTTCCCTCAACCCTATGGTTTATGCCCTAAGGACTAAAGAACTTAGGGCAGGCTTCCAAAAGGTGCTTTGTTTGGGTTTAGAAAAGAAAATAAGGCACTAGAAACTTTCTCTATAATGTGCATAAACTTCAGCTTCATCTAAAGTGAATAGAACTTCAAAGATGATGGGGAAAAGTGCATTTTTTTGAGATACTTTTGTCACATTTTTATATAAACAATTATGAAAGCACCTGAAAGGAAAAAAAATCTTCATAATAGCTCCAAAATATTAACAAAAGCTAAATATGTATGAGAATTTAAAATAAGTATAATAAACATATATATATGTTTATCCTGCAGAGGTAGGAACAAAAAATACTTCAACTGAGATAAACCAAACCAGATTGTGAAGGGTTGCTGGGTTAAATATGGTGAAGTGACCAGAATTTGACAAACAAAACTTAAAAGAGGTGATAGATTACATATATAGATATATAGATGGATAGATAATAGATAGATGATAGATATTAATAGATTGATGATAACTAGAGATAGACAATGAGAGATAGAGATAGAGATGATGATGTGTGAGAGAGAGAGAATCTAGACATTGCTCTATTTGCCTCTCCAAATCTGTGCTTCAGAGTGTTTCAATAACCAGCTGGAATATTTTATGGCTACCAGTAGAAAAAGAATTAATTTGTGGTGCAGGCCCATCAAATGCTTGTAACTCTGTTTTGTATATAATGTCACTCACTTTTCAGTTAGATATAAAAAGTCAACTCTGTTAGTTCTCAGGTATTATAAAATTATATAAAGGATCTTTCTTATTAGTTTGGCTTTCTACATAAACTTGAATTCATTTATATTCATTTAAAGACTGATAAAGAGAAAACCCAATGTTCTATGGACTCATAAAATTACTTTTTTAAAAATAATGATATATTTCAGGACATTTAGATAATTTAAAACAATATAGGTTTATATTTTCAAGAAGATGGTATTTTTAATAAATAACAATGACCATGATATGGGTCAGGTTCAGCAAAACAGAAATGACATACTATTCCACCAGAGATAGCTTATACCTTATAATCTCCCAAAATTAGATTTATTAAAATACTTTTTACAAACTCTGTCAGTACTGACATTTTTCTTGTTAGTCAAGCCCAATAATTTCTTTGTGTGTGTTCGTGTGTGTGTGTGTGTGTGTGTGTGTGTGTGTGTTTAAATTTTCACTTCCTTTTACTGTCTCCTCCTACCTGACTCCGACTCTTCTACCCCTTGGCAATCATCATTTTGTTCTCTGTCACCATGAGTTTTTGTTTTGTATTGTTGGTTCATTGATTTTATTTTCTTTTAGATTCCACATATAAGTGAAATCATATAATATTTATCTTTTTCTGTCTGATTTATTTCACTTAACACAATATCCTCTAGGTCCATCCATGTTGTTGCAGATGGCATGATTTCATTATTTTTTATTCCTGAGTAACATACGATATTATATACATCACATCTTTTTTATTCATTTGTCTATCACTGAACACTTAGGTTGCTTCCATATCACAACAATGGTAAACAGCACTGCAATGAACATAGGGGTGCAGACTCATATATCTTTTTGAATTAATTTTCATTTGGGGAAGATAAATATTTGGAAGTAGAATGGCTGGGTCATAGGCCATTCTATTTTTAATTTTTGAGGGCTCTTCATATTATTTTCCATTGTAACTATACCAATTTACAATCCCACCAACAGTTCAACAGGGTCCCCTTTTCTCCATATCCTTGCCAACATTTGTTATTTGTTCATTAATGTTT
The DNA here is from genome assembly GCA_004026885.1 of Lyroderma lyra. Classification (NCBI taxonomy): domain Eukaryota; kingdom Metazoa; phylum Chordata; class Mammalia; order Chiroptera; family Megadermatidae; genus Lyroderma; species Lyroderma lyra. Next base: position 3,495 of record PVJL010018476.1, on the reverse strand, counting down.
AATATGATTATTAACATTGTTATATTATAGTATATTATTTTCACTTGCTTTCTATTTCTCACATATGTACTTTGTTGCCTTTTTTGCCTTCTTTTGGATTATTTATGATAATTGAATATAATCTTCCCATTTAGCACACATGCAAGAACAAATAAACAAAAGGTAATAGTGGAAGACCTGGATACACTATTTTTTTCCAAAACAAGATAAAAGTATACCAAATAAATAAGCCTAATAAATGAGATAGTGTCTGTAAATATATACTGAGCCTATACCTCAATAATAAACATTTATCCTTCACAAGCACATGTAAAACATTAACCAAGTGTCAAATTCCTGGTAATGGAATCACACCATACCATCAACAAACCCTGTAAAGAGAAATGATACAAGTCTCTCTCATCAAAATTTATTAAAACTGGTAACATAAAGTTTTAAAATAGAATTTTTAATAAGTAATTACCAGCATTGTTAAATGATAATGAGATAACAATCTCATCAAATTGTCACATAACTATTGGAATGAATGAAGGGGAACTCTAACACACAATAGAAATTTGAGTAAATAATCTGATTAAAAATGTCATATAAGTTTTATATACATGTTTATATATTATAGTTTTTATTTTAAAAGTATATGTAAGAATAAGAATAAGGTAGGTTTAGATAAATTAAATAAACCTCAATGAACTTTTTTTCTTTATTTTTGCTTTTTGATATGATATTTCTCCAAATACCAAAGACAATGTGTATTCTGCATTTCATCTTTAGCTCTAATATTTTTTTTGTAAAATTGATTTTGTGTATAATGTGATTTAAGGAACAAGGTATGTTTCCATTCTCTCCACATATATTCATTGATGCAGTAATATTCATTGAAAATATCATTTTTTTCTTTACAATCTGTTGTGTTTTCTTTTTCATAAAGTAGATTGTTTAATGTGTGTTTCAGTATTTGGATTTTGGACTCTGTATTTCTTTTATTTTTTAAATTCATTTTTATTGTTAGACTTATTGGGGTGACATCTGTTAGCAAGGATTACATAGGTTTCAGGCATACAATTCTACAGTGCATTGTCAACTTGATGTATAATAAGTTCACCACCTAACGTGACTTCTCCTTCCATCACCTTATATTTAGCTTCCCCCGCTCCTCTCCCACCCACTTCCTTTTCTCCCCTCCCTAAGCCATTCGTCCCCAAATAAACACTAAACTATTGATTCTGTCCATGGGTTATTTGTTTCTTCATTTCTTTTTTCTTTGCTTTCAGTTTTACATTCCGCATATGAGTGAAGTCATACAGTTCTTTGTTTTATCTGTCTGTCTTATTTCACTAAGCATGATGATCTCCAGGTCCATCCATTTTGTTGCAAATGGCAATATTTCATCTTTTCTTATACCTGAGTAATATTCCATTGTGTATATGTACCACTGCTTCTTTATCCAGTCATCTGTCGCAGGGCACTTTTGTTGTTTCCATGTTTTGGCCACTGTGAACAGCACTGCAATGAACATTAGGGTATATAAGTCTATGCGAACAAAGGTTTTCAAGTCTTTTGGGTAGATCCCCAGAAGGGGGATTGCTGGGTCAAATGGTAGCTCCATTCCCAATTTTCTGAGGAACCTCCACACTGTCTTCCACAGTAGTTGTACCAGTTTGCCTTCCCACCAGCAGTGTACCAGGGTTCCTTTTTCTCCACATCCTCTCCAGCACCTCTTACTCCTTGTCTTGTTGATAACAGACACTCTCAAAGGTGTGAGGGGGTATCTCATTGTGGTTTTGATTTGCATTTCCCTGATAACTAATGAGGATGAGCATTTTTTCATATGTCTGCTGGCCATTTGTATTTCTTCGTGGGAGAAGTGTCTGCTTAGTTCTTCTGCCCACTTTTCAATTGGGTTGTTTTTTTTGTTGTTGTTAAATCTTATTAGTTTTTTATATATTTTAGATATTAGACCCTTATATGATGCGTTATTTGCAAATATTTTCTCCCATTCAGTTGGCTGTCTCTTTGCCTTGTGGATGGTTTCTTTTGCTGTGCAGAAGCTATTTAGTTTGATATAGTCCCATTCATTTAATTTTGCTTTTCCTTCCCTTGCCTTTGAGGACAGGTTCATGAAGTCTTCCTTGAGTCCTAGGTCTATAAGTTTGGTACCAATGTCTTCTTCTATACAGTTTATTATTGCAGGTATTATATGAAAGTCTATAATCCATTTTGAGTTAATTTTTGTATATAGAGAGAGTTCACAGCTCAAGTTCATTCTTTTGCATATGTTTTTCCAGTTTTCCCAGCACCACCTACTAAAGAGGCTGTCTTTTCCCCATTGTATGTTTTTTGCTCCTTTATCGAAAATTATCTGTCCATATATTTGTGGGTTTATCTCTGGGTTTTCAGTTCTGTTCCACTGGTCTATATTTCTGTTCTTCTGCCAGTACCAAGCTGTTTTGAGTATTGATGCTTTGTAATATAAATAGAAGTCAGGAAGTGTAATGCCACCAGCCTCATTCTTTTTATGTAGCATTTCTTTGGCAATTTGAGGTCTTTTATGGTTCCATATAAATCTAATAATTCTTTTATCTATTTCACGAAAGTATGATTGTGGGATTTTGATGGGTATTGCATTAAATCTGTACATTGCTTTGGGCAGAATGGCCATTTGAACAATGTTAAGTCTTCCTATCCATAAACAGGGGATATTTTTCCACCTCTTAAAGTCTGTTTCAATTTCTTTCAAAAGTGTCTTATAGTTCTCTGTGTATAAGTCTGTCACGTTCTTTGTTAAGTTAATTCCCAGGTATTTCATTATTTTTGTTGTGATAGCAAAAGGAATTGACTCCCTCCTTTCTTTTGCTGTGGATTCATTGTTTGTATAAAGGAATGCTGTTGATTTTTGTACATTGATTTTGTATCCTGCAACTTCACTATATTCGTTAATTGTTTCTAATAGTTTCCTGGTAAAATCTTTGGAATTTTTTATATAAAGGGTCATGTCATCAGCAAATAGTGACAATTTGACCTCTTCTATCCCAATTTGGATACATTTGATTCCTTTGTCTTGCCTGATTGCTGTGGCTAGAACGTCCAGTAATATATGAAATAACAGTGGTGACAGGGGTCATCCCTGTCTTGTTCCTGATTTTAGGGGAATAGGTTTCTGCTTTTCCCCATTCAGTATGATGTTAGTCGAGGGTCTCTCATATAGGGCCTTTATTATGTTGAGATACTTTCCTTCTATACCTATTTTATTTAGTGTTTTGATCATAAATGGATGTTGTACCTAGTCGAAAGCTTTCTCTGCATCAATTGAAATGACCATATGGTCTTTATCTTTGATTTTGTTTATGTGGTGTATCACATTGATTGATTTTCATATGTTGAACCATCCTTGTGCTCCTGGGATGAATCCCACTTGATCATGATGTATGATCTTTTTGATGCATTGTTGTATTCTGTTTGCTAATATTTTGTTCAGGATTTTTGCATCTGTGTTCA
>PVJL010018475.1:0-15840 GCA_004026885.1 Lyroderma lyra | reverse complement strand
GTGAGATCATCTGGTCTGGGACTTTTGCCTTTAGGGAGATTCTGGATAGTCATTTCAATCTCTTTGCTATTCATTAGTCTATTTAGATTATCCAGTTCTTCTTGGTTCAGTCTAGGTAGGTGATAAGTTTCTAGAAACTTGTCCATTTCTTCTAGGTTGTTAAATTTAGTGGCACAAAGTTTTTCATAATATTTTCTTATAATCCTTTGTATTTCTGTGGTATCAGTGGTAATTTCTCCCATTTCATTTCTAATTTTGGATATTTGTGTCCTTTCTTTTTGTCCTTTGATTAGTCTCGCCAGGGGTTTGTCAATTTTGTTGACTTTCTCAAAGAACCAACTTGTTGTAATATTAATTTTTTTCTATTGTCCTTCTGTTCCCTAATTGGCTTACCTCTGCTTTAATTTTTATTATTTCTTTCCTTTGGCTGACTTTGGGTGTTTCTGCTCCTCTTTATGTAGTTCTTTAAGATTGGATGGTAAGGTGTTCACTTGTGATTTTTCTTGTTTTTTAAGATAGTCCTGTAATGATACAAATTTCCCTCTTATTACTGCTTTCGCTGTGTCCCAATAATTCTGATATGTTGTATTTTTTTTTTTTTTTTTTTGCTTTTTGGTATGTGGGTAGCTCCCTGACCAGGGATCGAACTCAGGCCGCACGCTGACAGCGCCAGCACCGAAGCCTTAAGCCACTACACCATCAGGGAACTCCCTGATATGTTGTATTTTCATTGTCATTAGTTTTTATATATTTTTAAATCTCTTCTTTTATCCAATCATTTTTAAATAAGATGTTGTTTAATCTCCATGTATATGTGGTTTCTTCTGCTTTCCTTTTATAGGTGCTCTCCAATTTCAAAGATTTGTGGTCTGAAAATACAGTTGGTATGATTTCGATCTTCTTGAATTTGCTGAGGCTACTTTTGTATCCCAGCATGTAGTCTATCCTTGAGAATGTTCTATGTGCACTAGAAAAGAAGGTATAGTCTCATTTTTGCTGCATGAAGTATTTTGTAAATGTCAATTATGTCCGGTTGTTGTAATGTGTCATTTAGAGCTGATATTTCCTTATTTATTTTCTGTTTGGATGATCTATCCATCGCTGTTAAGTGACTGTTCAAATCTCCCGCAATGATTGTGCTTTTGTCAGTTTCTCCTTTCAGATCTGTTAGTAGTTGCTTTGTATATTTTGGTGCTTCCTGGTTGGGAGCATATGTTAATATTAATTAGTGTCAAATCTTGTTGTTGTATTGTGCCTTTTATCATTACATACTGTCCATCTTTGTCTCTTGCTATTTTTTAAACCTGAAGTTTATTTAATCAGATTTCAGTATGGCCACTCCTGCTTTTCTCTGGTTACCATTTGCTTGAAGTATTGTTTCCCATCCTTTCACTCTGAGTCTGTGTTTGTCCTTATGGCTGAGGTGTGTCTCTTGCAGACAGAAGATGGATGGGTTCTGTTTTTTAATCCAGTCTGCTACTCTGTGTCTTTTTATTGGTGAGTTCAGTCCAGTAACATTTAGAGTGATGATCGATAAAGGGAGTTTCCTATGGCCATTACTTTTTTTGTTATTGCTTTATTTTTGTTTCTTTCTTTTGTCCCAACTCTATTCCATTTGTCCTGACATTTTGTTTCAGGTTGAAGAGCCTCCTTGAAGTGCTGGCCTTGTGCTGGCAAGTTCCTTCAGCTTCTGTGTGTCTGAGAAGGTCTTCATTCCACCTTCGTATCTAAAAGATAATTTTGTGGCATAATTTATTCTTGGCTGTAATTTTCTCTCTTTTAACATTTTGAATATTTGATTTCACTCCCTCCTGGCTTGTAGAGTTTCTGCTGAGAAGTCTGATGCCAGCTTGATGGGTTTTCCTTTAACGGTTATAATTCTTTTTTCCCTGGCTGCCTTGAGAATTGTCTCTTTGTCTTTAGTTTTTGACATCTTTAGTACTATATGTCTTGAAGAAGATCTGCTAGGGTCCAGGTATCTAGGGGACCTGTTTTTCTTGAATTTGGGGTTCCAGATCTTTCCATAGGTTTGGAAAGTTCTCATTTACTATTTGTTTGAGTATGTTCTCTGTAGAGTGCTCTGCTTCTTCTTCTAATCTTATTATCCTGATGTTGTTTTGTCTCATGGAGTCAGATAGTTCTTGCAGAGTTTTTTTTAATCCTTTCAGTTGTATATTTCCCATCTCCCTCTTTCTGAGATGTTTCCATGTTCTGATCTTCAATATCACTAATTGTTTTCTCCATGTGGTTGGCCCTGTTTCCTATGACAGTTATTTCGTTTCTCATTTCTTTTATTGTATTATTTATCTGTCAGATTTCCATCTCAATTTTCCTTATGTTTTGAATTTCTTTGTTAAATTGTTCCTTTTGTTCACAGATTTTCTTTCTTAGGTCATTCACCTCAGCGATGGTGTTCTGCCAGTATGTTTTCATTTCTCTCAGAGACTTTAGAATGGCTACTTTAAATTCTCTGTCACTTAGCCTGAAAATTCTAGGTCAATAAACTCTCTTCTGGATAGTTTTCATTTTCTTTCTGAGCAGCTTTAGATCCTAAGGAATTCATACTGTCTCTTGAGTTCTTCCTCTTTGGCATGAAGGTGTTATGTTCAGCAGAGATCAGAAGTCCTGATTAGCATGTTTGTGGTGTCTTGCTATAGGGAAGACAGTAGGTGGCAATGAGGGTCAAGTTTTGGAAGAGAGGGGAGGTGTTTAGGCCTTATTTCTGGTCTCTAGCCAAGTTTGGAGGTGGTGCAGGCCTATCCAGGATCCCTCCACTTCCTGCCATTGGTTAGGGAGGCTGTAGAAGAGGGAAGAGGCCAACACAAAGTGCTCTGGGGAAGCTCCAACTCCTGGCCTATTCTGGGGAAGCTGAGGGATGCTCTTGCTGGCTGGGGCAAATGTTATCAAATCCAACTTTCTTCCCGTGCCTACTCCAGCGACCAGCCATTCCGGGTGGAGTCTGTGGGCTCACACTACATGTGGGCGCCGGGCACACGCAATCCACGAGTCCAAAGCTGTGGGCTTGATTTCATGGGTCACACGAAGGAAACTAGCTTACCTCCGGTGTGGGCCAGGAACCGTGGCCCAGTGGAGGAACCTAGCACATGTGCACTGTGGGCTGAGGGGTGGTGCTGTGAGCCAAGGTGCTGTCTCTGGGATCCCACCTCTTCCTGCAACTGTTCAGAGTCCTTGCTCAGCCCTCTTGCTATTCAAGAACTTCAGATGCTGGCCCTCAAGCTCTGTCTCTAACACACTGTTCTAAGGCCCAGCTTCCTCACGATCTTTTGCTGTTCTGTCACTTTGACTGGATATCACTCTTGTCACCTCTTGGGCTCCCACCTCCCGTGCACTGTGCTGCTCCCGGATAGTCAGCAACTTTGGGGTCCTGTTGTGATCCATCTCTGCTCCCTCCCCTCTCTCCTGCTCGCCCCCTTCTCTCCAACCTTCAGGTATTTCCTTGGGATGCGTGGATTTCTTAGCTGTCGTTGTGTCACTCAGGGCCCTCTTTCTTGGCTCCTGGATGGCCGTTCAATTGTGTTTTCTGGGAGAGGCTTTAGGGACCTCCTCCCGGGTCACCACCTTGCCTTCTCTCTCCCACTAATGATTTTTGAGTGGACTTAACCTAAAGGCAGATTTTTTTCTTTCTTCCTGTTTCTTTTTCTTTTTTGTTTTAAAAAAATTAAGAAGAAAATCTATTTCAGCATTGGGACTAAAAGTTAGTGTCAAAATTTGTCATTCTATTGATATGTACACAAAATGTTATTTATTTATTTATTTAAAAAATTTATTAACTACCTAGTAAATGTCAGGCAGAGGGACAATAATGACAATATCATGTGGCCCCTGCCCTCAAGGAGTTGACAGTCCAAGAAACTGACCAGTAAACATGTGATTACATACATGCAGTGTAACAAAGGCTGTAACACAAGAATACACATGGAAGTATATCATGGGAGTATGGCTTTCACAAATTCCTCTTATATTTATTCCCGCTTTGGCCCCCAAAACCAAGGAAAGGGTGATAGTTTTGTCTTTAACTGGGTGATCTAAACTGTGAAAAAAATTTTAAATTGCAGGAGGCAAAAGAAAAACACCTTGAATAATGGAAAACACTAGAAACAGTAATTTTTACAGAGGAAGAACTTCCAATTAACATAGTCACTTCTAGGGTTTTCAGTTCTTCAGCATTTTTTTTTTTTTTTGCTATCTTTTTTTTTTTTTTTTTTCCTTATTCTTGTTTTCAGTTTGGGTAGTTCCTAAAGGAAGAGTGCTTTACAGATTCTAATGGTGATTTTTAAATAAAGACAGAAAACAACTTTCATAGCAGTTATTTAAAATGCAGATAATTTTAAATCCATTGCAATTTTTAGAATTCTAAATCATAATCCTCTGACAACTTTTGAAGATTTGTATCTTTTTTAAATTGCCAGTATTAAAATATTTGTAAGTAGTGCAGCAAGTGCATGGCTGATGAGATGATTACTGCTCTTTTTTTTTTCCTTTCATCAAGATTAAGTATTTGCATTTTGGCTAAAAATTCATACTTTAAATTTTTTGTGGATTATTGAATAAGAGTTATCTGGCCAGAAAATCTTTAAGAAAGAACATACATGAGCAAGACAGCCAGCTAAAGAAGGAAGCAGTGATGAAGAGCACATATGAATATGGACATGCAGATGCATGTAGAAATACCATTTACTGCTGAAAGCAAAGAAGAATAAGTTGTACATTATGTATTTTTAAAAAAAGAGTAATCAAGAAGTAGATGCAATTGAGAATGAGAAGTAGTATAAAAGATTGTACTGTTCAGCACCAAGGTCATTAATTTCCTGATGCAAATGAATTTTTTCAACAAAAGCTCTCTGAAAATGATCATCTATGACAAGTCAATTCTCGAGCTGGCTTGACAGAGAAGCCAGAATTGAAGTAATCACACATTGTTAAGTATCTTTTTAAGTATAGAAATTTTGTTTTTGGGTTCATATCATGTATGTTTGGATTTTCTCCTTCGGAGACATGGGAACAACACAAGTGTCACAACAGTTGAAAGCATCATCCTGATGGCCCTTGAATTGAAAAAACTGTAAGTTGGTTTTTCTTACATTTATTTTATCTTAGTTGTTTTTTTAGGTTTGTTTTATTATTTTCTTAAGTCAGGTTTATTGAGGTATAATTTTCATTTAATACAATTCACTCTTTTTAAGTGTACAGTCCAGTGAGTTTTGAAAAATATATATTTATGTAACCACCATCACATTTGAGACTAAGAACACTTCTGTCATCCTGCAAAGACTCCTCATGTTTTTTTGCAGTCAGGCCCTCCTTTCACCACCAGCCCTTGGCAACCACCAATCTGACTTTTGTCTCTCTAGTTTTGTCTTTCCCAGAATGTCTTATAAACAAAATCCTCTAGAATGTAGCCTTTTGTGTTTGGCTTTTTTCCCCTTAGCATAATCCTTTTGAGATTCCTCCATGTTGTTGCACCTATCTGTAGTCATTCCTTTTTCGCTGCTGAGTACTGTTCCAGTTGTGTGCCTATACCAGTTTGTTAGTGCATTTATCAGTGAATGAATATTTGAATTGTTTCTAGTTTGGACATTATGAATAAAGCTGCTGAAAATACTCACATGCAGGTCTTTGTGTGAACATAAGTTTTCATTTTGGGGGCGGGTAAAATACCTAAGGGTAGGATTGCTGCATCATATGATGAGTGCATATGTAACTTTTTAGGAAACTGCTGAAGTGTTTCCTAAAGTGGTTGTACTATCTTGCATTCCCACCAACAGTATATGACTTGCAGTTGTTTCACATCTTCCTTATACCTTATTATTAAAAAAAATTTTAGCCCTTCTAGTTGGTGTGTATTTGTACCTCATTGTGGTTTTATTTTGCATTTCTCTAATGGCTGATAATGTTGACTGTCTATGTGAAAATATCTTTTTCAATAAACTGTTCAAATACATTTTAATTGGATATTTATCTTATTATTGAATTTTAATAGTGCTTTATATAAGTCCTTTCTCTCAGATACTTGTTTAGTAAATACCTTCTGTCAGGTTGTGCCTTGTCTTCATTCTATTCAAAGTATCTCTGGAAACCAGAAGTTTTTAGTTTTTAAATTTTTATGAACTCTAATTTAGTAATTTTTTTTCTTATATGCTTTGTGGGTTTTTTGTGCATCTTATCTAAGAAATCTTTGTCTGAGAACCTGTGTGTAATGAAAAATCACATAGATTTTCTCCTTTTTTGTTTTTCAGAAGCTGTCTAGTTATACATAGGTCTTTGATCCATTTTGGGTTAATTTTTACATATGTGGTAAAGTAAGGTCCAGGTTTCTCTTTTTCTCTTTCCTTCCTTCCTTCCTTCCTTTCCTCTTTCTTGCTTGCTTGCTTGCAGTTTAAAAGAAATGTTTCTCTAGTGCCTTATTGTGATAGATTATTAGAGAATTTACTGCACCTTAAATTGTGCTGCTCCTCTCCACTCTGGTAGGCTAACATAAACTTGCTATCATGCTAAGGCTAATTGAGGGGCTTACATGAGATTAGTATGGGGAAAAACCATGCTCTAACTAACTGCTTTTGACAGGTCAACCTACAAATGACTGTCTTCACTACACTGTCAATTCTACTGGTCACTCCTTTAGCATCATCTTGCTCAGCCTCCCACATCTGCCATAGTCAATCCCTCCCTTGTCAGCAGACTAGATTCCTCTGAATATTCAAAGTCATTTCTCTTTATAACTACAGAAATTGACTTTCTACAAAATATTCTATAATAAAGAGTTGATATTCAAATTTACCAGTTGTCTCAATTATATCATTTATTTTTAACAGCTTTTAAGGGTGTAATGGACATACACTAATTTGTGTTGGTATATGTATGTATACACACACACACACACACACACACATCATAAAGGCATCACCAAGATCAAAATGTCCATCTTCAAAAAGTTTCTTCATTTCTCTTTGTAATTATTTCTTCCCATCCTTCTTTGACCTTCCCAATCCCCATGGAACTGTTGATCTAGTATAGATTAGTTTGCATTTCTAGGATTTTATATAAATGAAATCATACAGTGTCTACTCTTTTCTAACTAGCTTCTTTCACTTAGCATGATTATTTTAAGATTCATCCATGTTATTATGTATATCAATAATTTATTTTTTTATTGCTGAATATTATTCTATTGTGTGGCTATACTGCACTTTATTCCCCATTGATGGATATTTGAATTGTTCTAATTTTTTACCATTACAAATAAAGCTGCTATGAATATTTGTGTACAAGTATTTTTATAAACATATACTTCCATTTCTCTTCAGTAAATACCTGGAAATGAAATGGCTGGATCATCCAGTAGGTGTATGTTTAAGTTTTTAAAAAATATATTCCAAAAGGGTTGCAGTATTTTACATCCCCAACAGCAATGTATTAGAGTTCCATTTTTGTCACATGTTTGCCAACACTTGCTATGGTCAGTCTTTTAAATTTTAGATAGTTTAATAGTTGCATGTAGTTGTATTTCATTTGAATTTCTTTAATGATTAATGGTGTCAAATATCTTTACATATTCTTATTTTCCATCTGTATATATATCCTTGAATCTTTTGTTTATATTTTTATCATTCGTATCCTTATATACTCTGAAAAGAAGTCCTATATCCAATGTGTAATTTGCCAAGTATTTGCTCCTATTCTGTGGCTTGTCTTTTCATTCTCTCAAGAGTGTCTTTTGTGGGTCAGGAATTCTTAGTTTTGATGATGTCCAATTTATCCATCTTTTCTTTTATGGATTTTGCTTTTGGTGTTGTATCTAAGAAAGCTTGCCTAATTCAAGGTCATAAAGGTTTCCTCCTATGTTTTTTATTTTTTTAAGTTTTATAGTTTTAAGTTTACTTCTTACCTAACTGTGCACCAATAATAATCCTTGTCTGAATTGATTATTACATTGAAAAGTGGCACTTTTTTTCTAACTCTATCATTACTTCTACATTTATTAGCTGGCACTATTCTGTAAAGTTCCCTTCTTTTCCTTTTATTGTTATAAGCTCATGGGCTCTTCTTTAAATTAATTATGTTATACCTGATTAACATCAGTTTTTTTGAATGCTCAGATGGCCCAAATATAGCCCATGCAATTTGTTATATTTAACTACACAATGTTTTGTATGTCCAGAGTAATTTCTAATATATTTACCACTCACAGTTAGGAATGGAGCAAGGGACTTCATAAGTTGGGAACCTTTTCAGACTCTTCTTAGAAGTCTTCCCTCTTCCTGTGTACTCCTTAGCCAAAGTGAGACTTTGGACTGACAGGAGATACTTCTGAATTAAACTGCAGATCAGTGTAACCCAATTCTCTTCCCTGTCACTTTTATTCTAGGCATACCATACCCACTGCCATCCTTCTGTTGGGCACCTCTGTCCTCTATTTATTTACAATGTTCAAGAAGAAAATGGCCTATTGGTTTCTATCCAAGTATCCAGGCCATATGTTCCCCAAACTCCTTTTTGCACGGCCTCGTGGTGTTTTGATCTACCTCTTCTGCCTAATCGAGTAACTCCATTGCCACTATTTAATTCTCTGAGTTTCCATTTATAGGATTGTACCCAGCCTTGTGGTCTACTGCCTCTGCAAGGCAGTCAAACTGCATTATGACCCTGAATGTCTGACAAACCTCAAGCCTTGTGTTGAGTTTGAATGGCCTGATGATAAAATTTTTAATTTTTACTTTACTTATGTTTTAATATTTTATTTTTAATCAACAATGATACATTTTTAAACTAATAATGTAAGTGCATTATTTTTATTGATTCATGTAGAATTGAACTCTCTAAATTTCTAAGAACTCTTTCCTTGCTAACTGTCAGATTTAGGAGCAAGAGAAGCGAATGGAAAGGGAAGGGCGTTAACACGAATGGCCACACATTGTGTGTTGTACTCTCTGCTTGGTGCTTTAGCTCCAAATGAAAATTTGTTTATATAGTGCATCACAGCTTATCAACTGATGTTATATGCATTAGGTCTCAAGAGCCCTTTGCCTTATAGGACAGACATAGATACCTGTCCTCTTCTTTATTTTGTTTGGTTTTGTAATTTTATAAAAAGAGTACAAGTGATGCTGCTTTTATAAAAGTTTTATTTGGAACCTGAGAGTTTCTGCTTCCATCATCAGAAGCTGCCATCCAGCCCGTCTAATGGATGGGGAGGTGGGCTCTCATATTCTCAGACTGTCCAACTCTACACCTGTTCTAAAGCTGAAGCTTTCCTATCCACAAAACATGTATTTTTCTACATATTAGGTTTATTGGCACCTACTTGAGCACTTCCAAAATGTGCTTTTATGCCCAGATAGCTTGAATACTGATCTCTGCCAGTGACATGTTCATACCATAAATAATAATCATTGCTACTTATATCAAGACAATGTTATTTAGTTTTCAAAACAATTTTCTACCAGTTGTATTACTCCATTCTCCCCCAGAGGTGATCAGAACAAGCATTTAATCCTTTTTTTCAGTGAGTAAAAAGAAAATCAGAAGTGTGAAGTGCTATAGCCTAGTAGTGCCCAGGGTTCCTGCCTCCACTTTTGGGCTCCCATAAACCCATGCTTCTCCTTTCTCAGGACCCTTACCTCCTCCTCTCACCCTCACCACCACCAACAGTACTGTTCATTCTCCTGAAACAAACAAACAAACAAACAAACAAACCCCTCAGCTGTGCAATAGTACATCTCACCTTCACACAGTAGAAGCTTTGGATTGTTCCCCAAGTAAAGCTGAATATATAAGAAATGAAATGAAAGTAGGCATCCAGTGAAAGTTGCTTTTACCCTTCCACATTTTAGGAACTTAAGTGTTATTCCATATTCATTTATTGAACATTCCACATTGGTATACAACCTGATAAACCTCATAACCTACATCCAAGACGCCTGCCCAAATTTCAGCAAAGAGCAAGGTTACATATAGTGTTTTTTCTCTGTTTCCTTCTGTGATGGGGCTGGGATATTTGGGAACAGGGACCAAGCAGTGGGTAAATGCAGAAGGGCATGTGAGATGAGGAACTGTTAGCAGTGGGTGATGTCGTGGTCATCTGTGATGATAGCAAGAACATGGGCACACTGAAGAGGTAGAGAGAGGAGGCCTCATGATCCCTCTGCATCTGAGGCAGGCAGCACGGGGTGTATGTTTGTGAGGAGTCACAGTAGATCTGCAGAGCACCTAAATGAGTGTGGTCTTCCAGCCTTGCCTGTTCTTGAGTACCAGGGCATTGGCCTTTGGAACCAATGGAATAACCCTAAATACAGGTACTGTATTTCACGCTATGGAATGTACTGAGTAGATAGCCTCTTTTTTCAAAAGATATCTTTTTCTTCTCTTGTTGTGTTGCCAATTATAAGTTTAAGTGGTTTTATTTTTCTCCTCTCATGTGGCACTCGAAATGTTTTCTGATTCCTAATTTATTTGACTGGGATGTATGGGAGTGGATGGACAAAGACGTGTCCATCATCTTTTATTATCAAAAGCAGTCTCTTCTTTCTTGACAGGTGAACTTGTAGAGGGATCTTTCATAAAGGCATTACAAGCCCAGAAAAAGTACACAAGCACTGAGCTGACTATTGCACCAGAGAAGGCATTCTCAGACTGAAATGGAATCACTCTATCATCCTTCATGAATTACCAACTAGACATCAGTGATGAAAGTGCACTAAGTTCCATATTGCCTTATTTTTTTCAAGGGAAATCTAGAAGATACAGAATCAACATTATTACCATTCATTAAACTCCTTTTTTCAAAAACCACAAGATGGAGATGTGCACTTGAGTCATTTGAAAAACAACAAAAGGAAACCTTATTTTAAACCAGAGTCCAGCAAGTCAACTTATAAATATCAATTGAGAAATCTCTATTTTCTGGAAAATTTATTAGATACAGAAATTTGAGAAAAAAATTAAAAAAGTTAAAAAGAAAGAAAAAACTGTCATGCTTATACATGCCAAGCTTTTAGATTCCAAATTTAAACACCAACTCTTTCAAAAGAAATTGGAAACTGAGCAGCCATAAGAAAACAGCCTAACAATAATACAGAGTGTTGGGGAAAGCTTACTGAAATAAAACAGGGTCCTCAAGGGCCCAAGGGTCATACAGAAAAGGCACTTCAAGTATCAGATGAGAGCATCAGGAGGAAACAGAATGCCCAGCCAATTCAGGAGAATACTGTCAAAAAAGAAAGACCCCAGAGGCCATTCCCAAGGAAGCAGAAACAGCTCTTCTTGGTGCCTAAGCCCAGAAAATCTGTGGAAAACTCATTCAACACAGAACCTTTATATGTAAAGAAACACAAAGCAGCAGGAGGATCTTTCCTGGAACAACACTCCATGGGCAGGCCTTCGGTTTCCATTGCTCCAAAATTCCACTTTGAGGATAAAAAGGTATTAAAAGAGTTAAACAACTTTATCTTAGAAGATGCAAATGCTAGAGTTACAAATATGCAGGCTTCTAAACCAATCTTACATTCCAGAAAGAAACTCCTTTTTCATGAAGGCCACTCTCCTATGATTCATAAAACACCCAAGGCCACAATGAATCAAAAATTCAGAAAGGAAGATCCACTCCAGAGTCTGCAGCTTGCAAAGAGACCTCTATTCTCTGCAATGAAGAGCCTCATAATTTTCCCAGCATGAAAGACTTTTTCATCTTCAAGAGAACTGACATCTCGGGTTAATTCTCTTCCACAATTAGTTTCCCCTTCAGAATCTTTTACAGAATCTACAACTACAGAAAACAGTATTGCACAAGCTATTTGAAGAAAATATTTCTATAGGAAAGGCTACTGTGCCAGAAGAAACTCTCCCTGAAGTCATGGCCCATGCAATGGGAACACCACAAAGTGGGCACTGACTTACCCTCCACATTCACAATCTCCTTTCCCATTGTCCTCATTTGCGAATGATCAATATGAAACTGAGCTAAACAAGAAGCTACCATCCCTTATTCCCAATAATGACATGAGGAAGTTCTCTCATGTCATCTGGACTTTGAAAATGGACTGCTCTGGTCAGTGTACAACTTGTCTGTGCCAAGCTCATGTCCAGAACAGGCCTCCCAATAAAGCTCCTCAGCGAACAGCAAGAAGTACAGGGGTTCAAGGCAGAGTTGGGGTAGGGATCAATGGAAAAAGGAGAACTTATCAAGGAGAACACAGAAGCCCAGGGTGAGGTGAGGACAGCTCCTGAAACACGGGACCTGGACTATTAGTCAGATATTTACATTATGATTCATAACAGTAGCAACATTACAGTTATGAAGTAGCAACGAAAATAATTTCATGAGGTTCACCACAACATGAGGAGCTGTATTAAAGGGTCACAGCATTAGGAATGTTGAGAACCACTGGTATATAAGGTATAACACATTCGGTTAAAATGCTGTGGCCTAAATTCTGCATCAGGCTACTCTAACACATGTCATATTTATAGTTGCCTGTTCTTAGAGCTTGTCTGTGTACTTTTTGTTCAATTACATAATGATTTATTTCCCTAACAGGCAAGTGCTAATATTAAAAAGATTGATTTAATAAGAAAACAACCTTGACTTTCTCCTCCCAATCCTACCTAAGTTACTTCATTTACCTTTTATACTGTTGTGGCAGCCCTTCACTCCAGCCAATACTGCCTCTTACCATACCCTAGCCACACCATGGCCATTCCTACTTTTGTCCGTGCCCACCTAAAATTCCTTTAGTTTGCTCTGCCTGTGGAAGACTTAGTATGAAAAAATTATTAACAAAGCTGTTTAATGTAAATTCTGTAAGCTGTTTAATGTAAATCTGTGAACTTCCACTTCTGCATTCCTGCCACCAGTTGCCTAATGTATGCATTTAGCTTCTATAACCCCACTTGCTTATCACATTAGCAAGCCCCCCACCCCAACCCTATGAGTCTAAAAAGCCTGTTAGTGCTCAGACTTTGGAGACTGTAAGTCCTCTGAGACTGCCTGCATAATAAACTGGTTCTCCTCCTCTCTGAGTGCTGTTTGACTTCCTCAGTTACCTGTCCTGCTGCAACTCCAGGACTCTCTCAAAAATAAAGTCAAGTGTATCTTTCATCATAAAGCCTTCCCTAAATACTCCAGCTCTCCTTATCCTTGTCCTTTTGTGAGATTTGTCACCATTTTCAGGGGGCAGTAGTGAGGCATTTCCCTCCCTTGAGAACTTAAAAGTATGGTAAATGGTTTCAAAAGGCAGCTCCCCAAGAGGGAAACACCAAGATCAATACATATCATGGAGCAGAGCAGAGAGGTGTATAAGGACCAAATGGCTTCCGGGTCTCAGACATGAGTAAAGCCTGATTGGATGTAGTAACTGCTAAAGGGAAACATGTCAGTCTGCAGGAGGCTTGTTCAGTGGGAAAAGCACAGGAAAGGTGGAGAAGGGACCAATATGGGCAGTGCCCTTCCTAACATTGCCCTACAGTAGAGATGACACCTTGGGCAGCAGACTTAGAGAGTCAGGCCCACTACCTCAGTCCTTTCCATTGAATCATGGATTCAGTGAATTCCTTTTGTTCTAATTCTCTTCTCACCAAGTAGCCTTTTGATTGTGCTCTAGTGTGTCACAGTGGCCCATCACTACAGAATGTAATTCCCTGATTGTATAGACACAAATGCTATCTGTGGAACAGATAAACTTCTCATTGTCAAGTCAGTCTGGCATTCTGATTTTTTTATCAATTGTGTAATATTGTTAAAGTGAAATTGCCACAATAGGAAGAAGAGAGTTTTCTCTTGTTGAGGACAGAGTCTGATTTCTGAGTCTGGGGACTGTGGACTAGCATGGGGTCAGCTTGCCAAGGCTTCTGGGAAGACCACTGTTGGCCAATGCCCAGACATCACCCTCTACATCTCCAGGTGGCATGTGGCTTTTTGATTTCTTAGAATTTCTACAAACTCCTGTACTACTTTTCATTTCTATGTAGTTTGACCTTGCATTTGTATTTCTTTATATGGTTTTATTATTTCCTCTCCCCTCTGAAAGGATAAACACTTTGAGGAGAGGGACCATATAGTGATTTTCCTCTAGTGGGCAGTGATGGTGCTCAAAGGAAGAGAGAGGAGGTATTAATTCAATTCCACAGTGAGGAGTAATGCAACCTAGTGTGTATTTGAAGTTGCATGCAGAGTCCAGGAATAGACAGACCCATGTGTTCCTAAGACTTTTGAAATGTCACCTTTTAATATTATAATCAATGGAATCAAATGAATTAAAGGTAATTAGGACAGCTTCCTAACTATTTAAAGGGAAAATAACAGCAGATCTCTATTTCTCACTTTAAGCAAACATATTCACTTAAATGTGAAAAAAAGAACCCATAAATGTATTAGAAGAAAATAGAAGCAATGTCTTTATAACCTTGTGGTGGGTAAGAGCTTTCTGAGCCCAATACCACAGGCAGAACCCTGTGATAGATTTGACCACCTTGCCTGTGACACCATTTGCAAACTTAGCACTGATTCATGCTAACATAGAATTTATAGATTTCCATATATTGCCCAATTCAATATCCACAGTTTTATGAGGATGCCATTACCACCCTCTTTCATAGATGAAGGAGAACACCTTAAGGCCCAAATGGCAAAACCAAAAAAAGCAAGACCTAGTCATGCCTGATGGCAAGGCCTGTGCTCCTGACTCCACTGTTCTGTCTCCGGAAGGGCAAACTCACTGGGAAATACCTGAAACACTGAAATTCAATGAAACCCACTAAAAGGATCAATATATTTTATATTAAAGAGAGTTTTGTAAATCAATATGAAGAAGACAAACAATTAGGGAGAAGGGGGCACAGGCTGTGAAGAGTAGGATGTGTGATCACTCTGTCCCCATGTCTGCCAGTTCTCTCCTCAAGGCTTATGGGCTGTACTTTTTTTTTAAATTCATTTTTATTGTTAGACTTATTGGCATGACATCTGTTAGCAAGGATTACATAGGTTTCAGGCATACAATTCTACAGTGCATTGTCAACTTGTTGTGTAATAAGTTCACCACCTAATGTGACTTCTCTTTCCATCACCTTATGTTTGGCTTCGCCCCCTCCTCTCCCACCCCCTCCCCATTCTTCCCTCCATGACCCACTCATCCCCAAATAAACATTAAACTATTGATTGTGTCCATGGGTTATTTGTTTCTTCATTTCTTTTTTCTTTGCTTTCAGTTTTATATTCCGCATATGAGTGAAGTCCGCATATACAGTTCTTTGTTTTTTCTGTCTGGCTTATTTCACTAAGCATGATGATCTCCAGGTCCATCCATGTTGTTGCAAATGGCAATATTTCATCTTTTCTTACAGCTGAGTAATACTCCATTGTGTATATGTACCACAGCTTCTTTATCCAGTCATCTGTCACAGGGCACTTTGGTCGTTTCCATGTTTTCGCCACTGTGAACAGCACTGCGATGAACATTGGGGTACATAAGTCTTTGCGGACAAAGGTTTTCAAGTTCTTTGGGTAGATCCCCAGAAGGGGGATTGCTGGGTCAAGTGGTAGCTCCATTCCCAGTTTTCTGAGGAACCTCCACACTGCCTTCTACAGTGGTTGTACCAGTTTGCACTCCCACCAGCAGTGTGCCAGAGTCCCTTTTTCTCCACATCCTCTCCAGCACTTGTTATTCCTTGTCTTGTTGATAATAGCCATTCTCACAGGTGTGAGGTGGTATCTCATTGTGGTTTTGATTTGCATTTCCCTGATAGCTAATGAGGATGAGCATTTTTTCATATGTCTGCTGGTCATTTGTATTTCTTCGTGGGAGAAGTGTCTGTTTAGTTCTTCTGCCC
>PVJL010018474.1:0-15833 GCA_004026885.1 Lyroderma lyra | reverse complement strand
TCTTTATAGAAAAATTGATTTTGCTATTTCTTAGAATCTGAAATGAGTTTTTAGTTGCAGAGTATCAGATTGCATCATATAAATTTAGTAAGTATTTACTTTGTAGAAATACACGTAGATAGAAGTTTTAAATATCATTTGTTGTAATCTGAAATTACTATGTCTTACATCTTTAAGGTTTTGTGGAGAGGAAGAAAAACGACTGTACAGAAATTAAAGCTATGAGAAGACGTCCTGAAATTATTAATGGGGTGGTTCGAGAAGAAAACAAACTCTACAAAGGAACTGCTCATGCACTTGGTCAACTTCTAACATGCAAGCACCTTTCTGTGATTCCTGAGGCTTTGAAGCACCTCAGTTAGTTTTTAGCAATATCTTGTAGATGTTAGAAATGCATTTTTACTTCTGAGTACAGAGAATATTATAATAATAAAATATTAGCTACAAATTTATTTTGTGGCTGTGACTTTCTCTTTTTTTCTCAGAAGTAGTTACTAGATTGTCGCCACTTTGTTGTGAGAAAGTGGCCAAGAGCGGAGCAACTTCTAAAATATTTGTTCTTATCTGAAGTTGCAATCGTAGCATCCCTTACATGGAAGTCATCACTTACACTGTCCAGGTCTTGCTTAATGTCGCCAAGGTAGTCTTCCATTTTAATGCTGAAATGTTCACTCAGTAGGTCTGACTCGGCCAGCCAGCTTTTTGTTTGCTCATCACTGGAACTTAGATCCCAAGTTAAAATTCATCTGTGTGCTAGAGTATTGGGCAAAAAAAAAAGTTTCATCTGTTAACACAATAGTTCATACAAACATTATTTTTTTTATGATTTTATTTCCTTTATCTTTCTAATATTAATAACAGTGATTGCTAGCATTTACTGAGTATTTATGTATTGAGAACTACCTCTGAGGTACTTCTTCTTACTGTTTTCCCCATTTTATAAAGAGGGAATACGTTTTACATAAGCTAAGTTCCTCACCTGAGGGCTCAAATGTGATAAGAGGCAGAGCTGAATTTGAATCCATTTCTGCCTCTACAGCTGGTTACGTTGTCCACTGTAGTATCTCAAAATGATAGAACATTCTGGATACATGTCTGGCCAAATGTAATCAAGACTTCTGTAACTTAATTACACTGTAATACTTGTTCACCTGGAATTTAAATCTTTGTCTTTGGACTGGTAGTCTAGACCTATACTAAACTATGATGCATGCAGTCAATGGCACTGAGATGACAGATTTCTCTTCCCAACCTGGCTGGTCAGCCACACCCTAGAGCACTTCACCCTGTGTTTTCTTACTGGGTGGTGGTTAAGGACCCAGGCTCTGATGCCACCTTACCAGGGAGAATTCCCAGCTTTGCAGCTTCCTACAGGTTACTTAGCCTCTCTGTGCTTCACTTCCCAGTACTGTGTAATGGTGTAGTAATAATACCTACCTCATTGGTTATGATGAGGATGAAATGAGTGAACAAAATGTGCTTGATATCACAAAAGTGCCAACCAGATACCTGTTCACTGTGAATCTATTTCTATCTTCCCTGTCGTTAGGATTATTTGTTACCATACAAATTTCACGTGTATGCACTGATTCAATTGGGAACTGAGGAGTGAAAATTATATTTTAGACTCGCCCGCATCAAATGTGTTTTAAAGCACCTCACTTTTCCGTTCAACAAGCATGTGATAGGGTCACTGCACCTGCTTTATCATTATCTGATGCTGTGATTAACTGTCACAAACAAGTCATCTTTTTTCTGACAGCTCTCGCTAAAATGACCTTACCTTTAAACTTATTTTATTGACTTCAGGGTATTCCCTTTCAGAGACTGTGGGTTTGATTCTCTTTTTGTTGCTCTTTTCTAATTAAAATATAGATGGGTCTGTAGATGAACTCAGTAGTGATGGGGCAGCAGTCACAGTCACTGTTAAGTCATCACACTTGCTCCAGCTGGTCCAGAACTTTGGCACTGAGCTGTGTTTTGGTTGGGTCATTTCTAAGAATATGTGTCTTTTATAACTTTTAATCCCATTCTGTTCTGTTCCAATTTGAGAAAACTGCTTGTGCCATGTATGGTGTCGATAGTTGTATGGGGACACTGCTGGAGCTTTTGCAGATTTATCAAAAAATGCCTTGGGACAAATTTCTAGACAAGAACAGAATCGTTTTCACCCAAACATGTTGTTTGTTAGCTGTTTTATTGAAGACCACAGCTGGTGCCTTTGTAAGTACTAATCAATGGTTTTAAGGTTTAACATCAGCCAGGCTGCTAAATGAAGAAGGGATTTTGGAGAGGCTGTGTGGATATAGGGAGACTGTGGAGGAAGGAGGCAAGAGATTGTACTTGACCTAGAGATTTTACATGACCTAGAGAATGTATGTGACCTAGAGACTGTACATGCCTTAGAGACTGTAAGTGACCTAGAGACAGATAGGAATAGGAGGAGACATTTTATGCAGTTTGGACAGGAGGTGGGAGATGAAATGGGGCTGCGTATTGGACTGTCATGTGTAAACCACGATGATGTCCTCATCTGTGGACTGTTTAAATGAAACACAGGTGGTGGTGCATGAGAGACGCCAATATGGGAAAGCAATGGCAGCTGTGGAACCCAAGTACAAAGACAGATCATCTGTACTGCTACTGAACATTTTATGGATGTCTGAAACTACTGGAATGTAAATTACAATTCTAAACATCCATGGCAATACCACACCAGGAAGCAGAATAAATGTCAGCATTAGGTATCAAGGCCAAGCCTTGTACAAAGCCAGTTCACGCAGAGTGGAAGCGCTAATGTCCCTGTAGCAGTCTGTATGTCACCTAGAGATGCTGGGGGAAGGTTGGATGAATAGCCACTGTGCCTTGTGAGACATGGATGACCTGGGAGGTGATAGACACAGCGAGATATTTAATCCCACTTTTCCACATCACTTGACCACAAAAAAAACTATAGTAACAAATAGAGGGTAACACAGGCATAAAACCAAATACTTATCAGAGAAGCAGAGTGATACCAAAATTGAACCTGCATAAATGACTCTGGGAACACTGGCAGGAACACACAAAACAAGGGCACTAAACACTACCTTATGCCACAAAGAAAGCTAATGACTTTCCACAGTCAGCCCTTCTTCTGCTGGGTCCTGGGAGTCAGACGCCCCTGCCCCATCCCCTCATCAGCGTTCACTCACAGGCAGCTTCACCTTTCCTGTTCCTCCCTTGTTCTGTACTCCTGAAGAGATACTTGGGTATAGCAGGTGCAGAAGGAGGCCCCACATTGTCTCAGAAGCTTCAGGGCCTCCAGTGAGAATATTGAGGTAAACCATGTTCCCTCAGAATAGAGGCCACCAAAAGCCACAGAGAGACATCATGGTGACTCTCACATGAGGCTGGACCCCAGATTTGGAAATGACAACAGTGAGGGCTCCCCCCACCCCTGGGCTGGTGTCTCACTTTCAAAAGTTAAATGACATCAGCTTTTTTGAAAACTTATAACTTTACTCGCATAAGTCTCTACCTAAGCACAGATGTTTATTATCAGAAAGGAAATGGATATATTTAAACACACACACACACACACACACACACACACACACACAAATACAAATCTCACCAAGGTTAGGAACACCTATGTCCAATGCTCCACCACCCACTGACAGTAAGAGTAACAGCAGCAGTGGGACACGAAGCTTTAGTTTCTGTGAAGGCAAATCCCATCATCACCACAAAAAGGACAAGAAACCAGGTGTCCTGACAAAGAGACTAGCCAGAAGAGCTTCATAAAACTCAAGAGAAAGGACAGTGGTCCTTTAGGTATAGGGGAAAGGGGGCAGGGAAGAATGGAACAAACAGTAAATATTTCTGGTGGTATTAATACCTTCTAAAGCAGGGGTGTTCAATGTTTGGACTTCCCTGAGTGACATTGGAAAAATATTCGTGGGCCACACACAAAATATACTAACACTAACAATAGCTGATGAACTAAAAAAAACAAAAAGTCCAGGCATAAATTTAATGATGTTTTAGAAAGTCACAAATTTGTCTTGGGCCACATTTAAAGCAATCCTGGGCCATATGTTGGACAAGCTTGTCCTACAATCTTTCTCTATGGTAGTGAAAATGAAGAACTGTCAGCCTTCACACAGCAGTTTTTCAGTGAGACACAATGAATATTAGACAGTACAAGTGAGTAAAAGAAGCAATCAAAGTTGGCAAAACTCTTTCAACATAAAGCCTGTTTAAATATTTCAATATTTTTAATCTTTACAAACCCTCATACACACACACACACACACACACACACACACACACACACACACACACACAGAGAGAGAGAGAGAGAGAGAGAGAGAGAGAGAGAGAGAGAGAGAGAGAGAGAGAGAGAGAAAACGAGAACAAACTACTGTGTTGAACAGATTATTTCTCAAGAGGAAAAGGTATAGGAACCAAATCTGAAACTGGACGATTTATTTCAAAGAGAAAATAGTGAAATAAACTATAAGTAGAATTTGTCTTCTCACAAAAAGAAAAATAAAACCATCTGCTCGCCCACCAGCAAACAGTACTTTCTGTCAGGATACTGTTAACAGACTCCATAGGAATAAATTCTAAGTAGGTTACTTGAAAAGGAAGAAACAATTAGTTTTCTTTAAAGTGAGTCAACCCTCATAATACTATATCTAAACACATTTAAATAAAATTAAAATATAATTTACAGTATAAATATGAATCTGGATTGTTTTATAAAGGTAGTAATTAAGCCAATGAACCATAAAAATTAAAGACTCAAGACTTAGTTACAAACCAGCTATGTATTCACAGATCACTAGTTATGTTACAACAAACCCACAGGCAAAACCATAATTGGCATCTAATTTGCTCCCAATGACAGGTGTCAAAAATCTTAGATAACTATTTTACAGGGAAAACATCAATTGTCCAGGGTGCCTTCTCATCTTGTTTTGATTCCTTCTTTATTATTAAAGAAGAATAATGGAGTTCCCTGGTGGTGTAGTGGCTAAGGCTTCAGCGCTGTCAACGCTGCAGCCTGGGCTCAATTCCCTGCCAGGGAACTACCCACATAACACAAAAAGAAAAAGAAAGAAAGAAGAATGACCCATGTGTATAAACTGTTTATGTGTAATTTATAAAATTATCTCACTTTAAAAAAAATTATCCCCCTTTTAATTGTAGTTGATAATGGTGGTGACATGGGCAATTCAAGTGTGTATAAAAAAAAATCATGCTGTAAAACTGACACAGGCGGGACCAGAGAACTGTAACATTTCCAGGTGACAAACAAGCAGGTGTCATTCCCAAAGACACCAGAAAACCGCAGAGGAGGGCTTTTCCAAGTGACTCGCATACAGGTGTATTCCTAAAATGAACGCTAGAGGACAGCAGAGAGCAGCATGTTCTTGTTCCACGTTAAAATGAGAACCCAAACCTCTGGTGCTAACTCACTTGGAGATAAACCCTGTTTATGACCTTCACAGGCCTCATCTCACCTACTGCTTCCACTCACCAGAGGATCTAAGACCCACAGTTCAGGCAGAATTCCATGGATCAGCAATTAGCCCGAAGAAGTGCCGGCTGGATGTCAGGTAGAGGCAATTTGCTTTTACAGGTACACTAATAGGCCTAAGTCTTTCTTTTTCCTTTTTCTTTTTTTTTTTTTTTGGTAGGTCCCTGACTGGGAATCAAACCCAGACCGTGGCATTGACAGTGCGGAAGCCTAGCCACTATACCACCAGGGAACACCAATCTTTATTTCTTGATAATAAGAAGCAAGAAACAGATGCACCTACACCCAGTACTCTTCCCTCACTATCATACACCAAAAACAGAAACAAGAAGCCAAGATTTTCCACTCCAACCTCTTTGTCTGGTGGGTACCCTGAAGACCCACAACCCTGCTGGGGCCTCAGCAGTCTTCCTGGGCCACGCTCCTCACCTTTTGCTTCCACAGTGGTCCCTGCATGAATCCTCCTGAAGGCTCCTGAGGTCACCTGAACCCCTCAGTATGGCGGTGCCACCAGAAAGATGGTTAGGCTCCTCTGAAAAGGTCAAGCAAAGTTGAGGTGCTCTCACAGCCTGCTTCAGGGCTACCTTGCTGGCACCAGGTGGGGATGTACAGGATCACACGAGGACACGCAAGAGTGCACAGAGGGGTCTAAGCAAGCTAAACTGGCAGCAGTGTCCGTGACCAGGTCTGAAGTTGGCAACACTGACGCTGCTCTGGCTGTCCAATCACCACCCACCTGCATCTTGGTTTCTCCCAACTGGTTCTCATCCTCTACCTCGGCCCTCAGGCATTAAATTGGGGTCAATTCCCACCCTCCAGTCCCCAGCTGAGGCCTTTTTGGAGCCAAGCTGTCAAAGTCTGGGAGGACCTAGCTCCTCCCTGGGAGGGGCTTGCCCACCTGCGTAGGCCCAGGCTCTACCACTAGCAGAGTGAGAAGAGCCTGGTACCCTCTGCCCCAGGAGTCAGGGGCCTCCTTCCAACCCAGGAAGTGCCTTGGGTCACCACTGGGTGGTGGCATTTCCACAGTGGGGGATGGGAGAGAGAAAGGGCTCCCCCACCCTAGGGGTCATGTCTCACTTTCTACTGTAAGGTGACATCAGTGATTCTGGAAACATTTAACTTTACTTTCCAAACTCTCTACCTGAGCTCAGACTTTATCAGAAAGGAAATAGATATAAAAGGAAACAAATGCATCTCACCAAGGTTGAACACACCTGCGTTGATGATGGGTCTGAGCTAGTCAGCTGTTCATCTCATCAGTACATTTAGTGAATTCACATGGGAGTGAACACGTTCAGAATAAATAGCATTAAGCAGGTAACAACCTTACAGACCTATGCTTAGACCTTTGCTCTGCCCCCTGAGAGGCTGTGGGGGATCCCAAAATGTCTGTTTGTGATCTCACAATGTCTCTGTTTGTGATTGGTATATTAGAGATCATTAATCCACCTGCTAGGGTTTTTGTCAAGTTAATGAGGTTCTGTGTATGAAAGCTTTCATACCATGATCGGTACAGAGTCAATTTCTAATAAGTGTTATTTACTTTTTTAAATATGACAGTTATGAGTTTCTCAGCTGTTTATCTCATTTTAAATATGGTTGCTGAATACATAGGACTGAACATGTTAAGACTAGAAGTGAGATTCCTAAAATAAAGTTGTATTTGAGACTTACTGCTCTTAGGC
The DNA here is from genome assembly GCA_004026885.1 of Lyroderma lyra. Classification (NCBI taxonomy): domain Eukaryota; kingdom Metazoa; phylum Chordata; class Mammalia; order Chiroptera; family Megadermatidae; genus Lyroderma; species Lyroderma lyra. The sequence goes on along the minus strand of PVJL010018474.1, from coordinate 8,621 downwards.
AAACTGTTTTGTATTTATAATCATATTTTTTCATCACCTATTGAGAGGACAATTGACTGGAAAATGGAATTGGAATAGTAAGTTATTTACAATATTGTCTAAACAAACTGTTCTCATTGCTCCATGGATAGCTTAAACCAGGAAGCTGATTTACTTCCTGACATCACTTCCAAAGACTTGGTCAGAGCAGGAAAAAAGGCTTGCAGACCCGATGATCCAGACACTCTACTGCTAGGAGTTTGTCCTATGGAACTAAAAGAGATGCATGCACAGCATGAGGATATTCACTGCAGAAAAGCAGTTAAGATCAACCCATGTTCTATCACAGGAGTAAGGTACATAATTTATGACAGCATGTGATGCAACTGTGTGCAATCATGATCACATGAAACATTTATGCAGTGGAAATAATCACGATGCATGTAAAATTCTTAAAACATCCCAAATATAGTAACAGTTTGAGATAGATTTCTAAAAACAACACTAAGACTAAATCACAAAAATATAGAAAATGTTAACAGACCTGTGATGAGGTGATTGAACTGCCAATTAAAAGTAAAATTAATAAAAGTAATAAAAGTATATACAGAAGGTCTTGGGAAAACACAGAGGGGTCTACAGACCTGAGGTTTATAGCAGAACACTTGGCAGAGTTATATGCATCAGTTTACCCAAATGACTGGACCGTTTTTTATTGAATAAATAAGGTTTTTAAACATGTGATTAGTAGAAAAGTAAGTTAATGATGCTCACAAGTCACTCTCAGAACCTCACGGGTGCTCCTGTGCCAATTCCTGCCTGTCTAAGCTCATTGCATTTCAGTCCATGAGCAACATGGAGAAGAATGAATGTATTTCTAAGAGCATCTTTTCTGTATTCTTCTAAATTCTAGATGCTCCTCAACATATCAACACCTGTTTTAACAATTATTAGCTCATTCTATTCTGAGAATAAGCTGATAGAATGGAGAAAGCAGAACCTCTCCACTGCAGAAAAACATTTCTCTGGACATATTACTGGAAATGACACTATTTAGCGACAACTCTGATGCTGAAGGGCTTGAACTGCAGCACTGGCTCTTTCTGGTCTTCAGTCTGCCACCTCACCCTGAACAATGTGGACGTTCCAGCCTTCATAGTCCCATATGCCCACACATTAAAATCAATCTTCTTCTCTATATCTCTAAATTCTATTTAATCTACTTCTCTGGAAAATTCTGACCAGTACAATGAGTCCAGAAATGGGAGAATGGGGAGAACACAGGTTGGAATGACTCGGTTGGGGAAGGAAAGGCCAAGACCGGAATTTGGTACGTTCTCCTCTGTGTGACTGAGAGCCTGGGACTATCCAAAATCAGAATGTCTATATGAAGAAGTAAATGCAGGGAGAAGAGGATTAACTCAGCATGGGACACCTGTAGTTTGGGTTTCCTGGTCCATTCAAATGAAAGCAGCGAAGAACCAGATGCAGTGATGGTCATGATGTTCAATGAGGATGTCTGAGCAGATGTCACAGGATAGAAGCCAGGTGAACAGTGGTGACATCTGAAACTAGGACAATGGGAGACAAAAACAAGGAGCCATAAGAGAATGTTATAAAAACAGAGAGGGAGAGAGAAACCAAAGGTAGGTCTGAGGGAGGGAGGAAGGGAGAGAGAGAAATTATCCCTCTGCAGGGCTTGCTTCCCCCAGATGAGACCCTGGGCTGTGAAAGAGGTAGGCAAGGCCCCTGGGCATGGAATCCTGGCAGGAGAGAGGCAGAGAGCATTGTGGCAGGATGGTGCATGAAGGGCCCAGGATGTCAGCTGTGCTGCGGATGTGCCATGTGGAGCCCATCCACACTGGTAGTGGTAACCCGCGACGCCCTGCAGGTTGTCACCCTGAGATCCCTGCGGGCACGTTGCCTTTTTTAACTGGGAGAAAATGCAGTGTAGGCCTGACCCAAAACCTTTTGTAAATTGTTTTAACGGTGGTAAAAACATGGCACGTGACAGCTACCCTCTTAACAAGTGTTGAAGTGCACGCTCCCACATTGGTTACCATGGTGTGGTGTTGAACAGAGGCCTCTAGAACCTTCTCTTCTTACACGACTGATATGGGTGTTGGACATCAACTCTCCACGCCCCCGGGTTCTAATGCCCTTAGCCCTGGTGTTGGGCCTGTGGCTAAGGAGGTTCCTGCGCTCGGCTTCCTGCTTTGCTGCTGATGTAGTAGAGTACATCCATGTCACTACACAGAAATGCTACTCTGGGCTTAGTGGGAGTAGCGCCTGGTCATGGCAGGCTGAGACGCAGCATGTATGGAGTCGCCTCTGCACTTTGGTCATATTTCTGCCAAACTCACATTCAGTACCTCGTCCCCCCCCGACCCACTTGTCAGGTGCTCTGGAATGAACACTGTTTTCCATTTCTATTCGTGACTTGACCCATATAGACCTGCTGATGGGGGTTCTTGCTGATGCTTGGGGCAGCCCCAGGCAGAATTTGATCCCGAGACCCATTCATGCCATCTCGTGGGCCCTGTACTAATAGTGGCGACATTGTTGCATTTGCACTTGCTACTCAGTTTTTCAGAAATGTGCACTGTGTTGTTTTGTGACACAGAGTACACAGGGCACAGAACAAAATTAGGACATGCATCACACAGGGCTATTTCTGAGAGCAGGAGGCAGGAAGGATGTGTTGGGGGGATTGGGAATAGCAAGGACATTGTCAGCAGCCCTGAAGCTCCGTAGCTTGTCCTTCATGTGTTTAATGTTAGTCTGTCAACAGTATGTGTAGGTTTTGTACTCATTACTATAATAAAGTTTCCTAATTATAGAAAATTAGAAATGCCACTTGCTTAAAATAACAGCTGGGTATGGTGGCAGAATAGGAAAGTCAGTACACTAAATTTATATGAAAATTTGTACTTATACATGGATAAATTATAAAGGTGATTTTGTGCATTATAAACTTTTTTTCCCACTTAAAGGTCTTCCTGTAAAAAGCAAACAAACCAAAGCCACAACGACCTTTCCATCTTGTTACTTTTAATTACTTAATGGTCTGGGGTCTTGGAAGAGTTTTCAGACTGTTCTGGGAAGAGCTGGGTGCACCTGCAGGCAGGGACCTTGTAGATGAGCACCACATCCTGGCGAAGGGCGACCTTTACTTCAGAATCACCCTTCATGCTCGCTGGGTAATGGGACTGAAGTTAACTGCCAAGCGGTAGTCACTGGGAAAGGCCCGATGGTCAGACACATGGCCTTGGGCGATCGTCCTCCCCAGATAACTAGCTCAGCCCTTTACCTATGCGGAACATCTCTGAATGTTCAAACTGCTGCATGCACTAATGATGTGCTTGGGTCAGCAGTGGTCACTCAGGAGCCCACGCAGGGTCAGGCGGGCAGGATGGCTGGGAGTGCCAGCAACATGGTTTCACGTTTGCACCTAGAAGTGCCAGCTGCCTGACAGGTCTTCTTTGCTTTGAAACTTTCTTTTAACAAGGATTGAGCACGTATTTGAGAGAGTTCCTCCTGATAAACTGAATTCCATCTATGTTATTACTCTACTCTCTCCATCGCAATTCACGTTAGTTTTACTGAGTCGAGTAGTAAGAATTGAGTATTTTTTATTTGTATTTCTCCAAAGTTCACTTAAGCTAGATAGTTAAATCTTTGAGCAAACTGATGGCAAAGGAGGTCAAAGTCAACTCTATTTAGTTAGTTAGTTATTCGTCTGTCTGTTTAAAGGGGAGGGACAAAACACGTGTGTATGCAGTGAGACCGATGCTAGGAGAGGTGGGAGAACTGCTGCAGTATCTGTTAGCCCAAACACTTTATTGGGGGTCTTCTGGAAATCTGTGTTTAAGGAAAACACTGGCATTAAGAAATCTTCAGTTTAAATATATATGTGTGTGTGTGTGTGTGTGTGTGTGTGTGTGTGTGTGTGTGTGTGTATACACACATGTATATACTTCTTTTAAACATAGAACGACTTTGGAATCCACAGTAGAAAAAAGCCTCATCTTTGTGGTGTTTATGGGCTGTTTTCATCACGGAAGCTCCTACAGGTGAGTCAGGCCATGTTCTCCTCTATAGTAACATAAGTTACACCTCCTTTTTAACTCTATTTTCTTATCAGTGCTCTGGTTGTTTCTTAACTTAAAACTTTCCTTAGCACTTCTGATAAGCAGAGTTGTTGAAAACACTTTATAGTCTTTCGCCTGCATTACAATTTTTAATACTGACATCATTCTGTGGAGTAAAGTGTTATTAAATATTTTGTCATCATCGAGGTTGCTGAGTTCTTTGGTGTCTAAATTGTCATAATTTAAAGGTCTATTTCATTACTTATCTTTGAATCGAAACTCATTATAACTCTAGTTATTTATTAGTGTATTTCTTCACTCTTGTTTATTCAAGAGTAGTTTGGTATGAAAATATGGCAGATTTGAAAACTCTGGGATTCTTACCATTAGGGGGAGTTCCTTGTTGGTGTAGTGGCTTAAGACTTTGGCGCTGGTGCTGCGGCACTGCGGCCTGGGTTCGATTCCCAGTCAGGGAGCTACCCACATACCAAAAAGCAAAATAAAAAAAAGAAAAAAAGAAACTCTTCTGTTCATTATTTGAAACTTATGTGATTATTTTTTATACATGAATCCCTGACTCCAGTTGCAATTTCTGAAAAGTTATTTTTTTTTCCTGAATGAACAATAGATGCCTGCCTACTGGTATATGTGTAAAATTTTACTTCTTATCATTACTCTTAAGGGCTTTAATCTTAATGCTTTGTTATTTACCTTTTCATTTATTATTTACCTTTTTATAAGTTTAAACAGAATGTTTCCATTTTACACATCATTAAGCCATTTAACTGGTTTTAGTTGTAGTGGATTCAACACCTGTTTGGGCACCTTGAATGGGAAAGCTCTGTATTACCCTACAATATATACATATGCGGAGGGTTGTGGGGATAAAAACACCTCATATGAGATCCTTTTCAGTAGCTTAAACCTTTATATCTGTTCTTGGGAAACTATAAAATGAGCCATATTCTGTTACTGTGATGAAGAGCAGTAAAATGTCATTGTCAGAGTTGATTACTTACAGATTTACTAAATTCTAAACTCTCAGTTATAAGAGTTATCAGTTATCTGCAAGGAATCAGTACTTTCTAAGTCAGCTGCCATCATCGTGTGCTTGTCACTTGCTCGCCAACCCTATTTGTCTGACTAATTCCTTCCTGATTCACTGCTGCTTTTGCTGTCTCAGAGACTTCAGCAGTCAGACACGACTCAAGACAGTTGGTAGGTTCAGTGAAGTGGATTTAGGGTCTAAAACATCATGTAAGAATAGTGCTGTTTTGCAAGCAGGAATCCCAGAGCCCGGCAGGTGTGGGTGGGAAGCACTGCAAAAGTCCTAGAAATGGAGCCAGTGATGCATGAGGCCAGCTGCATAAACAGCCGAGTTTTCATGAGTTAATGAAGACTTTCCCTCTGTTTCACCATTTTCAGTGATCTTCAATGTTTTTTTTTTCTTTATAGGCTTCACTTATGAGTGCATCATGATGATAAAAGATACCAATGTGATTAATGTGGGATAACCTTTATTCGTCATGACCAGTTGACAACGCACAAAAAAATACATTCAAGTAAGGTATTTTGTAAGGATGTTTCCAAAACCCTTCTTTAGAAAGCTCCTGAATAGGACACACTACGTCATCTTGATGTAATTTGATACATGTTGGTCACTCTTTGTAATACTGGTTCTAAAATGGTTTTTTGAAAAGGAACAATATTATATGACTTGTTTTTCTTCTCTGTAATTATATTCATTTGATTGCTCCTTATGACTACAAACTATGTTTTTAAATTATTTTAATCAGATTTTCAAATTTTGCATGTTATTGCAGATTTGTGCTGTAATTTCTGTTGGCAGCTCCCTGAACGGAGAAGCCAAGATCAAGTTGACCCTCCCCCCAGCTCTGGGTCAGCAACTCCACCAGAGCAGATCCCCGGCGAAGGCCCTGAAGGCACAGGCATGACCCCGTGTGCTTTTCCAACTGCTGAGTGCATGCCTGAGGCAACCTGTTCTGGGTTCAAGAGTCCCATGTCCCTGTCCCACAAGCTCTGCTCTGGTGGGGGAGGGGCTGGGGGTGGAGAGGCTTTCCTGGGTGCATCAAAGCCCCAGAAGAGGAGGGGCTGTAGCTCAGTTCCTGCTGTGCACTCCGGGGGACTGGGGATGGGGTGGGGTGAATGCAGCTCTGCCCCTCCCCCTCCTCAGGGTCCTGGGCTGGAGGGAAGAGCTTCTCCATGGACTTGCCGCTGGCTCTGCCCCAGCAAAGGCCAAGCCCTCAGTCCCCTGAGCTGCTGCGTGCGAAGAGGGGTACACCCCCTGCAGCAGGACTCCTGTGCTGTGTGCAGGTGGGAGGCTGATGACCCTGGAGCTGACAGGAGGAGATAGCCCCTATGCGGGGATCCCTGAGGTCCTATATGAGAACAACGCGAGCCTGAAGTGTGCCATGCACACCAAGGCGGCCAATATCTTCTGTAGGCGTCTGGGTTGTGGCCCTGTGCTCCAGGCATCCAGACCCCACTCTTCGGGGGTCCTGGGGATCAGGGTCCGAAGATCATGACTTGCCAGTGAGCAGAGTCCACCATCTTCAACTGCAAATACAACCTGAACTTTTGGGATCAGTGCACCCTTCCGACAGACAACCCCGTTGTGTGTTCAGGTAAAGACCCCAGCCCTAGGGTCTCTGAGGGGCAGGGATCCTCTCCCCACTGTGCTCAGGGCACTAACGGGGATGTCCACTGCCCGGAGGAGAGGCAAGGTAGTTGTCCAGCCACTGCCCACACGCTTGCCTCCCTGCCCCTGCAGGGACAGCACCGTGGAGTGTCCCTAGATTCCTGCTTCTCCCCTGGTGGCCTTAAGTCAGCTGAGAAGATGGCCCGCTCCTGTGCCACGTCCTCCACATGAATCTGAGGGCATGGACCGGGGGGGCACTAGGTACTGGGGTTTAAAACTGACCAGGCAATTAAAGTGCCGGCCACAGGTGCAGTCCGATCCTGAGGATAGAGTGACAGCAGACATGGGGGACCCGAACCCTCAGGGGCGCAGGGCTGAGGGGGCTGTGTTCATTGACCCCTGGTTGGGTGGGGCCTTCAGGGGGATGGGTGGGCAAGGCTGTCAGAATCTGAGTGGCATGCCAAGTCTGGGGGAGGGCTAGCCAGCCTCCAGCCCCCGGGAGTCCCAGCACATTCTTCAGGGCCCCTGAGGGCTGTGCTGGGCCGGTGGCCCTGGTCCTCCTGTGGGACCAGAGGGAAGGATGGGTAGGTCACTTCACCCAAGGGCCTGGAAAACCCCTGCCCCGCCTGCGAGAAGCTGTTTCAGTCCAGGATCTTCCCCCAGGACACGTGGAGGCCGGCTGGCGGGTGGCAAGCACCCCTGTACCGGGTGTCTGGATTTGAGGTGCAGCCTGACCTGGGGCACCGTCGGTGACATTGACCTGGACCTGGCCACCACCCACATGGTGTGCCAGGAGCTGTAGTGCAGCTCTGCAGTGTCCACGCCCCGGGGCGCCCACTTAGGCCAGGGATCCGGGTCCGTGTGGAAGGAGGCTTTCCACTGTGTGGGCAATGAGTCCCTGCTGTTCCACTGGCAATGGGGACCCAGGCACCAGTGTGGGCACGGCCAGGACGCAGGGCTCCGGTGCTCAGTGGAAAGTAAGCTGCCACGTGGTTGTACAGCGGGTGGTTCTCATAGTCTCCATTAGCATTACTCACTGCTGGTGCGGTGCATGGCGAGGCGATGCGTGTGTGCACTGACTGTGCACCCTCAGCGTGCCCACACTGGTTTACTCACTCGCTGTAACAGCCCCCGTGATTCTGTGGGGTCTTCTGTGTAGAGCACGTCCCTGTGAACAGAGACAGTTTTACTCCTTCCATGCCCATGTGCAGGCCTCCTATGTCTTTTCCTTGCCCCGTCGCTTAGGCTGGAAGGTCCTTGACACCAATGAGCCGCGGGGGTGGGAGCAGCCATGTGTCCTCTGTACGGATGCGGGGAGATGCCCCATTGCTGAGTGCGGGCTTCTCCTGCCTGCCCCTGGTCGCGTTCCTTTCCTTTCCTTGAGTGCTTTTGTCACGAGCCTGTTGCGGGTCCTCAGTGCACTTTCTGCATCGATGGAGAAGCTCAGGTTCTGTGTCACTGGTAACGCTGACCTCTGGAGCTGGCCTGTCCTCTGCTCTGAGGTGTTGTGTCCTGGTCCGTTCTCTCCCGTGTGTACAAGTCTGTTCATACTCACTTCTGAGTCAGGTTGGATACTGTGTGCTTCTAGAAATGGGTCCCTGTCATCGAACTTACCTAATGTGTTGGCGTTTCCGACTTGTCATTTGTGTCTTTGCTGCTTCCTTTCTTAGCCAGGCTGGCTAGATGTGAGCTTTGTTGACCCTTTCAAAGAATAAACTGGTATTTTCATCATTTTCTATGTTGCTTTTATTCTATACTCCATTTATTTCCATGATAACCTTTATTATTCCATTCCTTTCACTATTTTCAGACCTAATTTATTCCTATTTTTCTAGTTTCTTAAACTATAAATTTAGGTCATTGATTGGCGCTAGTTTTTCTTTTATAACATA